>JAMKPZ010000914.1:0-76265 GCA_024699675.1 Amphibolis antarctica | reverse complement strand
AGATTTTTTTAAAATAATTTGATTTTAATTATGTAGTGTTTAATAAAAATAATTCAAGGTGGATTTTTTTTAACTTAAATATTAGGGTGAATTTTTTTAAAAATAATTCGATTTTACTTAAAAAATATTTTGATTAAATATTTAAAAACACTTCATTTTCAATCGATTATTTTTCATGTGTCGTTTGATAAAATTATATTTAAAAAATTATTATGATAATTAACATATTATATTTTTTATAAATTTTGCAAGTGCTATATTGTATAAAATAGGTAAAAATTAAGCAGAAAAGTCCGAGGGTGCAAAAGTAAAAACCACAGAACTCAGCAGTGCACTGGCAAGGCCCCATGAAGACACACTTACCGGTACCTATCACATTGCGCACCCACATGGTCACCTGCATCTGCATGCTCGCTTCACTCCCGACCCTCCACCGCCTAAAACTCTCTCTCACCTCAACCGCACGATCGTATTGGATTTTAATGCATTTCGGGAGTTTGGTTAAAGTTGAAATTGATTCGTAAATAAAATTTAAATTATATAGTAATTAATGTAGTAGAAATTTAATTATATATTAAAATTTATATTATAATATTAGAAGTAATTTCAGAAGTTAATTAAAATTGATCTTAATTAAAACTACACCAGGTCAACGATATTTATATATTTATCGAAATTTAAATTTTAATAAAAAAATCACCGCCGAAAACAACACTTCCGCAAGCTGCGGTGCAACTAGTGTATTAAAATTTTGTATTTAAATTAATTGACAATGAATGAAACAATTGTATATATTAAATTTATTTTATTTTTTATATTTATCGATGTAAAATTAATTTAACAATCTTCTTTACTTATGATTTATTTTAAATTTTTTATGTTTATTAATATCCACGGGGAAGGACTAACTAGGGCAAATGCACGGTGGAATTGAAGAACCGAAGAAGAATTAAAATTAAGACTTTTAATAAAAAAGTTAATGTTCTTTCTTTAAGAATTCATAAGAATTGAATTAAAATATATTTAACTTTCATGAATTACTAGTTTGTATTGGTAGAATTAAATTTAGTTTATTTTTATTAGTACAATTTACTCTTTGATTTATGATAGAAATAAAGTTTAAACTTATTAAGTATAAATCGTTCGAAATTTAATTAATTTAAACTTCATCACTTACTTTTGACTCCAAAAAAATTTAATTTTGTTCAATTTTTAAAGTTACGTAAACATCTTTACTATAATTTTTTTTTTTTTTAAATACATTTATTTTCGATAAATTTTACATAAAAACCGCACCCTGTATCAACGGAGAACATTGGAACCGTAAGTGCGGGAGTTTTAACACGGCCGGTGTTGGGGAACAGGATGCGGTGGATCTCCGACAGATGCCATTCCCATCGAACAGTGGTGGTGACGGCGGCGGCGGCGGCGGACCGCCCCATTAAGTGCGGGAGTACCCCCACACGCCAACCGCCACGTCGGTGCATGCCCCTCTCCCTAACCGAGCGACCCATATTTATTGTTATCGCCCCCAAGATAATCCAATCAAATCTATGCCGACCATGTCACCACGTGCCACGGCCATCGACGGGCCAGCGGCGGTCGATACATTGCATGTCGTTTTGCGTGCATTGGGGTCGTGGCTCGTCGACGATCGCTGCAGAGGCGCTGTCAGCCAACCGGAATCCGGATTCTCCGGCACCGGCACATGGGCGATGACCACCGGTCTCCGGCGGCGGTGCGACCGACAGCCTGACATCTAAACATCCGTACGCGCGATGGTTTTTTTCGTGCCCGTTGCAAAGGCATATTTTATCTGGTAGCTAGTATGAATTAATTAAGGGATATATATATATATATGAATTAATCCATATGCTTAATATATATATCACGTACTACAAGAAAATCTACATATAATGATGGAAATAATATCTCATTCGTCGAAATAAAAATAAGCATAGCAATGAAGTTATAAATCCGTCACTGCAAAGGTCACTACCATCACCATCAGTTAGAAGGAAATGACGATAGTTATCTGTCACTGTATACATAACTTTAACTTAATTGTAGTAACAATTTGAATTAAAAAAAGTGAAAACAGCCTTAAAACTATTCATTACGAATCATAAGAAAAGATTTAAATTTACTTAGTTTATTAGAATATTAAATAATATATAAAAATAGTCGAAAGAAAAAGATTTATGCAGCTCTATATATTTATGTAGTGGGATTATGATATATTAGAAAGCGAGATATAAGAAGCAAGAAAGAACAAGTGAATTACGATTATATATATATATTATATATCAAATCTTGTTAAGCATGATTAGAGAGGAACATACATGCATTTAAAGTAAAATATAACAATTAAAATATAACAATTAAAAGTAAAATATAACCCTCGATCTGCGGAAATCTAATTATTCGATGAAGTTAAATTATTTAAGGAGGAAAAAACATGTACACATGCATGTGCAATTATCGAATTTTGAAATTAGTGAAGTCTAATAAACAAGAGATTATAATCGGTTTAAAACGCGGGCCGGCACATTAAACACGGTACCTGAATATTAGAATATATGATCGATATTTATATAAGTTTAAATTTTAATAAACTCATAAATTGCTATCGCAATAAAACTCATCCAATTCCCTGGCGTTGATAGGAGATTAATTAATTGATAAAAGTCATTCATTTGAATCAAGGGAGACTAGAACTTTAACTTTTGGGCAGAGTATGTACGTAATTGATCGATGGTTGATAAGTATATGGATTAATTAGGGTTAATGATGGATGCATGCATGGATGGGTTTGTTTTGTGCCGTTGATTAGTACGCGCATTTGGGTGCAGCGAATTGGACTTAATTCGATATTTTCATCGCATTGATGATTTGATGATCCGTTACTAATAGCAGAGAGATCGATTTTCCAATTTTAAAAAGACATTAATGAGTATCAATTAATCAGATAAGTTGATATTATTAATTTCTAATTAAATATCTCACAAACGGGTGATAATTAAAATAAAAAAAAAATCAAAGAAGGAGCTAGCTAGGTTCTTATACATATATAAAAGAGAAATGACACTCTTATCTCTAGTTGAGTTATTTTTAACTATACAAGGTAAGTTTGTATAGTTACAAAGTGCTGTAATATTTTCCCTTATATATAGTACTCCGATGAACAGTAATTTGTATAGTCATTCTATAATTATATGAACTTATTTTGTATAATTAAATTAAATTGAATCTAAACAGTTTAAAAAGGATACTACACACCGTTAGAAAATTTCATTCCCGGTGTATAATTGGGATTATTGAAAGACATTACCATATATAATAATATATCAATACGGACTGTGTTGATTTGGATGGGGGCCGGGCAACACAAAGAGGGGGAGGGGCGATGTACATTTACAGGAATACCCCTGGGGGTGGGGGCGATGAGGACCGTCGGATCCGCCGGGAAGGGCGTGGGATTGGGAGATGCTCGATCAGCAGGAGTAGAAATCGACGAGGTCGTCCAAGGACTCTGGTTGGTCGGCGTTCTCCAGCATCCACAGCAAGTGGTCGAACAGCACCACCTCGCAACCGACCACCGTCGGCGATGCCTCTTCCTCTTCCCCGTCGTGGAGGAGGGCGCGGAGCAGAGGGTGGTGCATGAGGTGGGAGCTTATCAGGTACCTCCGCCGCGAGCTGCCCACGTACACGGGGTGCAGGTCCACCGGCTCCACCTTGTTCCCGGCCGCGCAGCTGCCGGCGTTGATGGGAGCACCAGTACTGCCTCCGCAGCCGACGTCCGCGGCGGTGGCATTAGATTTTCCGTGGTTGGTGTTGGAGGAGGAGGAAGATCTGGAGTGCCACCTTTTGACTATGCACTTGAGCTTGCCAAGCTTGGCTATGGCGCCCTTGGCCATGAGATCGAGGGGTGTGGATGGATGGACGGATGGATGGATGACTGGGTTGTGGGGAGGATCGGAGGAAGCTAAGGCCGGAGATCGAGCTATGTATCGATCGATCCAGGAGGTTGGAGATATAAGGGAAGAGAGAGTACGTCGGGGAGGGGCCACTGGAAGGTAGGGGACGACAACAACGTCTGCATGGTCTACGGAAGCCCTGCAAGTAAAAATTAATATTAATTAATGCGCCACCAATTAATTTACTAACCATAACCGTGAAATTATTTATTAAATACACCCACCGTTTTATTTATTGCGGTTTGGATTCTCATATATATTTTAATCGAAAAGAAAAGAAAAGGCATACTACATACATGCATGCCTGGCCTGCTGCATATAAATGTAAATACAGCATTATTGTTTTGGTTATATATACATATATATAGATAGATATCGATCTGCAAGTACCAACTTCTCACTAGCTGTTGGTAACATGATGATATTATAATTAATGCTTTCAGAATCCAAAGATCATGGTGCAGGGCAGGATATATAGAATATCGGTTGAATGTGTCTGTTTCGCAACCTACGTACCTGTTAAATTATATATATGTAAGCAAGATTAATTAATTACTTCAATATACTACATATATATATATATCGCTAATTTTAATTTAATTCGTTCATGTTAGGCATTAGAAATTAACTAATTTGTAAACGTTATTTGAAAAATAATTTTAATTTTAATTTTATCTGATTCTTAAAATTTTAAAAAAACTGTCTGCCTTAAATTCATTTTCGAAAATTCCGACATCGGCATGTGTGGAGCAGAAAAAACGAAAAAAAAAGCAAATTAATAAAGCTGCACGTCGCAACCGACAAATCAGAGCATTTTTATGCCTTCAAACCTGATTTGTCAGGTCAGGGTGTAAATCGGACTTCGTGATCCAGAAATGACAGAAAGAGTTTTTTCATCGTACGCATGTATGATAAATAACGAATTAAGCGAAACAATCAAAAGTAAAAATGACCAAGAAATCCACGGATGACTTTTGATAATTGCCGAGTCTTTTTTTTAATTGCCGTGTCTTTAACTTCGTCCTTTTATTTCAGTTTCAAAATATAGTTGTTAATTCTTAGAGTGAAATCATAATTGTATTTTAAAATAATAGTATTTAAAAAAAAAATTATAGTCCAGAGGTTACGTTTGTTTTATACAATTTTAATTTTACTATTAAATAGTTTATTTTTTAAAATGTGATGTAATTAAAGTTTATATGAATATAATAGAATAGATATATAAAAGATCGGAAGAATATTATTTACAAGTAAATATAATTTTTAAAAATATTTTAAAATATATTATATTTTTTGTAATTTTATAACACTTCTATTTTTAAATATAATTTTTATATAATATTCTTCAATTTTTTCCCTTTTTCTCACTTCTCTCTTTTTTTTCACTTTTTTTCACTTTTTCCTTTACTTTCTTTTCTTTTCTTTTCTTTTTTTCCCTTCTTCCAATTTTGACACCCTCTTTCCTTCTTCTCCCACATCTGCTATATTCCTCATATGTGAATTGTATTCATATCTTTTTAAATTTAAGATTTAAAATGTCTTTTGTAATAATTTTTTTTTAAAATATAACATCATCAAATTAAAACTTTATAAATTCTTTTTGGCATTTTTAATAAAATAAAATCTTCATATTGTTACAAATATTTATAATAAAAAAATTTAAGGGTAAAATTGATATTTTATAAAAGTTACTACTCTAACAAACAAACGTAATTTCTAAATTGTCATTCTTTCTTTTAAGTACTATTTCTTTAAGGCACAATTAAGCTACTTCTCAAATCTTTAAAAAATAAACTACATAGGATAATGTATGCCAATTTTCAAGAGGGACAAAAGTAATAAAAATAGATATGTTTGTTTACGTTACTTCAGAAATCACTTCAGTTCACTCCAAAAGTTAGGAGTTGGTGCAAACAAATGCACCCAAGGACTTCAACTTTAACTCTACTATACAAACTTTCATGGACTATCATTCATGTATAAACGTTTATTACACAATTTATTATGTAATTTCAACGACATTCGTTACTCTTAACTTTAGCTATTTAACGTTTATTTCGTTAAAATCAAAAACAAATAAACTATTTCTTTGAATTTGAATACAAGATATACTCTCTCTCTCTCTTCCTTCTTACCTTTATTGGAAAACATTAGAATGTTCACGTTGGTATAACCATGAAATTTTCTTAGAATCAGTTCATTTGTGTATATTGAAAATTTATAAAATGAAAACTTAGAAAATTGAAAAAGAAAATAAAAATTAAGAAAAATCAAACCTGCTAATATTAAGATTCCTTTTGAAAATTTAAAATTTCAATTTCTTGATTTACAGATCACACAAACAACCTATTTATTTTTTCAAAGTTCTTTAGGAAAAACAAATTCTAAGTCACAGAACCCTTCTCTAAAATTAATTTTTTTATTAAAAATGAAATCTATTTATAATTTTATATCATCTAATGTCATCCACATACTATTTTGACAGCAATCGTATTTTTTATGTTATTTAGCATTAATGAACATGACATTGCAGTTGCTTAATTAAATTCAACCCTTGCACCTTCGGTGGACTAAAAAAACGTACACCTGTTCCCACGCATGTAGGTGGAATCTAGAGAGGGCACAATCACCTATTTGCTCCATCGATTCGTCTTGATTAACACTAGAATGATAAAAATTTCTTTAAATAGAGAGGTCGTATATTAAAAATTTAAAAGATAAAAATTTAAGAAATGAAAAAAAAAAGAAATAGAAAAATTTTCAAGACAGTTGTATATATTGCAAAAAAAATTAAAAAATTAATTTTAAAAATATAAATATTTTATATTTAAATATTTCGAATATAATTTTATATTTTTTTTATATAATCACAAGTTTAGTGATGATTGAAGTTAAGTAAGATACACAAGGTTAGATGAATATGTTGTGATGAAATTTTTGTTAATTACAAAATTTTTTTTGACTTAACAGATAGAAATAAAAAAATTTAAAATCTTTTCGCATTTTCTAAAATACACATATACCTAAAATTCTAAGATTTTTTCAAAATTTTACTTTTCCTGTATTTTTTAAGAGGCAAAGACATCTTGTAAATTTACAATTATGTCTGCTTTAACATTATTAATTTAAAAAAACAATGTCAGGTGTACACATACATTACGCGAAAGTCATCGCTAATCATATGCACCTATGAGCTACACAGCTAGTCCCCCCCTTTTTTTAATGGCGGTAATGTTTTTCTCTCCGAAGATTAGAATCTTTTCAAAAGAAACTAATAAAAGATTCACTCTTTAGTCTTTGCGGCTCATTTTTCCGTGTCTTAAATTTTGATTTTTAAAAAGTATAAAACCTTGCAAGCCCCAAACCCTAATGATTAGAAATTTCCAAAATCACGCGATTTCGTATTATTCTATCGACACTGTTCGTTAATTATATTATTGTGTCGCGTGCACCACAGCCACCGCCCTCCGTGTCGACGCCGTTGGACCGGTGGTTGCCGATCGAAAGGATGGTGGTGTCCTCTGCTTGGCTGGCTCGACCGATTTTCCGAGAACGGTATCTTTTAAGTGTGTTTATTGTAGAGATATAATTAGATTAAATAATATTTATATTTTTTAAGAAATTATATAATTTATAATATAAGTATTTTTTATAATTTTAAATATAAAATATTAAAATTATTTAATAAATATTACTGTAAATTATTATAATATATAATAAAAAAATTAAAATATATAATAAAAAACTCTTAATCAAACACGACCTACGTTTTCTAGCCGGACGTCCCGATCCACTAAAAATCAGATATATTACGGAGTATGTACAAGTAATATAAAGTCGCCAAACAGAGATTGTTAAGGTAAATCTAAAAAATAATTTTTCAGAAATTTTTTTTCCATTGTACATATCAAAGAAAATATTTTCTAGATATTTGTCTAATTAATAGAAAATAAAGAAAATTGTTAAACTCATGTAATAACACAAAAATTATCAAATATTATATAATGAATTAATTATATAATATTATACAATTCAAATGTACTGATACATTTATATAAGATACTTCAATCATTTTTTTTTTGAGAGATATATTTACATATACTTTAATTGAAAATTTCAATACAAAAATAATAACTTAACAAATAATACACTATTTACATATTAAAAAATAAATAATTATAAATACATAATATATCTATTTGACAACAATACACTTATTTAACAAATATTATCAATTAGCAACTTAAATAGAAAATGAACAACTCATAAAAAATATACGAGATTGGGTGTGAAACATGCATAGAAGAGAGAGAGAGAGGAGAGGTTGGAGAAATTTTTTTTAAAGGATTTGTGGTTTAAATTTTTTTTCCAAGTAGATATAAATAAATGGAAAAAATAATTTTCCATTTTTTAATACACAAATGTTAGAAAAATTGGAAATTTTTTTCCTCATTTTCTAAATTTTTTTTTTTTTTTGAACACAAACCCCCCTTAACTTCCCCACTGCATGGAGATTTGTTAATTTGTTTGATACGAACACGTCATAAATATTACAGCGTCCACAAAATTGTTACCTATGTGCGTGTGCTACACCAAATATAACTGGGAAGAAGAACGAAATTTACATGGTACCTCTGCTAGAAGTGCCTCTTCACAGACGATCATCTTTCAGAAAAAAGGCCATATGTACACCGACAGGAGAATGCTTCATCTTTTTGACATATTTCGCATGATCGAACACTGAAAAACATAGAATCTGCATTTCCATTGCATTTTGTGTCCCTCAATTACTTCAACTTCTAATGCTCAACTGAATCATAAAGAGCCAACGATAGAAATGAGTTCCCTATCTTTTGATAATAACGAGCTACCGATCTTCATAATCACCTCCTTAATTTAAATCGTCCGCCATTTATCAGAGCTAGACGGTTTTTTCCATGCCAGATGGCTGCAGCTGCTGCGTCAATGGATCAGACATCGAAAACAATTGACACCTTTTATGACCACGTCACCAGTTTTCACAATATACCAGATGAACCTTGGTGGATTTCCAAAATAAAGCTCATCTAGTTGCACAAAAAATGAACTTCGATTCATGGCATGCACTTGGGTTGTCAATGATTTTACGCATCTCCCTTCCGCTCTATGTCTGTTGAAGGCTCTTGTTCAAGTTGTTGCTTAGGATGGAGCAAGGTTGCCAGTATAATGCACGATATCAAACCAACGGCACCGTCAAACGGATGCCAAGAATGTGTGCTAGCCAACCAAAAGGGAGTACTTGGTTCATATGAAACGAAGCCAATATTCCGTATCAAAAAACTGATAAGGATAATTCCAGTTCGAATGCCAATAGGGATGTATAGGCTACCACGGTCCCTTTGCTTGGCTCCAAAAAGTGCCAAAGATAAGAATAGGAAACCCGGAATAGAAGATAACGACCTGCAAGAACATGATGAAGAAACCAGCCCTGTCAACGATCAGTATCATGTCATATTCACAAATCTTAAATGCTAAAATAAATATTATACAAGAAAACATTAATATAAGCTGTGGGAAGGAATAAAAAAAGATAAGATAACCCTAAAATGTTACAATTCTAGACGTCACAACGTTCATGGTGGTACCCACCATTTTAATTAACATTTTATTTTAACAATTAAAAAAAACATATATTTAGATAATGTATTATATACTTACATGCTAGTATATTTCCACCATAGCATTATCATATATCTCTTGATATCATTTTAAGAAAAACATTTCATCCTTCCTCTATTCCACTGGTAAATGTATTGTTAAGAGTCAAAACCCTACATTTCCTTTTATGGTTATTTGCTTCATTACCGCCAGGTAGCGCAATCCACAACTCCAAAAAAGCAAGATCAAAAAAGCAACATAAAAAAGAACCAACGCCCAAGTTTCGGCCAAAATTCAAGGGCCTAATTATAGGAATAGGAGTAGCCCTTGAAATAGGATCAAGAAATATGTGTGAATCCAGACATCACATACAAAAGTTAAAGACCTCTTCATATTTGTATTATGATCAGGAGGATAGGAAGCAGGAAGAAGTTGATTTGAGTTTAGTGGAGGATTGAGTGGAACAAGCACTCAAGAATCAAGTTTGAATTCTCAATATTAAAAAACAAGCCAGTCTGGGGTAAACAACTATTGGTTTGAAACAATACAAGAATTAATCGTTAATGAAATTTACTAGAAGCATATGGATATTCATTGAGATGTTTGATTCTGTGTATATTAAAAAACTAATGGGAACATACAGTTCAAAACCTTAAGCAATACTAACTAGCATGCTTACCTCTGAAACAGAGCAAATGCTAATCCAGAAAGTAAAATGGCCAGATGACTTCCAAGATCTACAGATATCTCATCAGGTAACCAGGACCTGAATAACAGTTCTTCAATAATGGAAACAGAAGATGCAATTACAAATCCTCTAGTGGACAGCAATAACAACTTCCCATGTGCCTTCAGCAATGGAGCAACACCAGCAGAAAATGGAGGGAGATCTGGAGGCTTAACAAACCGAGCATGGCCAAGTAATGCACTTGCCAAATGCACAAACAAAACTAGCAAGGCTCCTCCAATCAAGCCTTTCAGAAAAGCATGGACCTGCAAATAATGGTAACTATCGGCACTGCTTTTTTGAACTTTAAGCATTAAATTTAAGCTTTCTGAAACACAAACTGGTATCCAAGCTTTCTGTTAATGTAGCAAATATATACACAGTTGTAGCAAGAAGTTTAAAAAAGCTACATAATGCCTAAAGACTGCTAAAGTTGATAATTCCCTACCTCCAGTGGGATGTCTTAGTGAGAGGTCCCCTTCTGAGAGATCCCATGTTTGATCCCTGATGAATTCATGCGTAGGCAGATTTAGGAAAAATCTAGCAGGGGTGTTGTGCATGAATCCCTAGTTTGGAACCTACGCACACCATCTGATGGATGGTTGGTTTGGGAGATTTGGAACCCAAACTAAGGCCAGGAGGAAAATGAACTAAAATACTTCATGTTTCAAGATCCCATTTACATACAAGCTTGGACAAGACAAGTTGATAATATTGTTAGTTCTCATACATTTCTTGAAGGTAGTATGGAATCAATAAAAGAGTTTTGAAAACAACAAAACCTGTTTATCAAGGAACCAAATGGCAAAAAGCGTAACATTAGGGGAGGGGGACTAAAAAGGACAAGAAAATTCTTCATATTTTAAAGATGAGAGCAATGTGGTTATGATGGGAATACAAAAGCCCAACAATATACAAATGGTAATAGGGAAGGCACAAACACTCCCATGCATGACGAATTATCTAATTTGACAGTTGAAACAAGTTAAAAAATCAGAAGGTTAGCTGATAATATCAAAGGAAATAGTACTGACTTTAAAGACGTTAAAAATAGGTTTGAAAGTTATGGAATCATAATGGATTTGAAACCTAATCATACTGTTAATATTTCTGTTAAATTAGATGCAAAAAACTGGGTCTTATTTTCTTGAGTATCCTTGTAAACATTTCACATAGTCTACCATATAATATTCCTATGCCCTTATGACCTTATCATGTTCTGATCAAATTGATCTTGTAATGGATTAATCTTTTCACTCAAATAAAAGTGTCTAGATAGGAAGAAATCCATTTTTTTACAGTATGCAAGTCATATCCAACTTTTAAGAGGGTGATTAACAAAGGCACTAAAAAATCCAACACTTTGACTGTTAATAAATATTGTTCAAATCAATGTTAGCTGGTAAAAGTTAAAAAAAGTGAAAATGTATTGACTGATGGGTTCTCTCTTCAATGCCAAAAAACCTTGTATTGGATACACTTATATCACACCATCATGTGACCTCTCTCTATAGAATACTTTTTATGGCAACTGCCTATGTGCCATAAAACTCTGGCCTTCATGTGCAACAGGGCTCAATAACAAGGATGACAAGGTGGGAAGTTAGATCACCAGAGGCAACAGGGTTGCCAATAACTATGTTACAGTATGACACCATCTTTTCTCTGGAGCATCTATTGATCAGATTCAAAAACTGAAGTAGTTGACCTTTGGAATGATAACAGGTCTGAAAATAAAATTTCTGAAGAGCTGCATAATGGGAACTAATGTAGATAAGGTACTGATAGAAAAGACAGATTGCAAACAAAAAAGAAAAAAAGAAGAAGAAAGAATAGACAGATTGCATACTTAATTGAAGAATTGAGGAACCTCTGATTACCTATTGGGACTTTGTTCGCTTTCATATAGACTAAGGCATGCAGATTAGAGACATGTAGTATCATAAAGACGGCTATAAGAGTAGGAAGGCAGAATTCTAAGCTTTCAGTGGCAGATTGGTCTCTTTTCAGTGTTCTTAACAGGAATTCCATCTTCCACATGTTAGTGTGCTCCCCCAATGGGTGTGGTACAAGCTATAGAAAGAATTTTCACAAAATAGTTATGATTGGGAAGTTTGAAACAGGGGATACACTTGATGTCATGGTCGGCCATTTCAAAGCAAAGAGAAAGGGAGGACTTTTACGTAGTGTTTCTATGCAAAGGCTGCGGAGACAAAATAATTCCAAAACATACAAAATCTGGATCAGCATCACTGAGCAAATATAGCCACTAATATGGAAGGATGTCTGATACCCTATTGTGGTGAGTATTAGAAAGGAAAGGAATACTCATCGATCATAATGACATTTCCAAGAAAGATATGTATAAAAAATATCAACTAGTGTTAAAATAATAGGAGCAGAGACAATAATTTCCAATAGTATGAGTTTACACAAAAGATCAACCCAAGGCCTTATCCTTTTGTATTAATTATAAACAAAATGACTAAACAAACTCAAAGAGAAAAATTTTAGTGTATGTTGCTTGTTGACAACATGATTAGACTAGGTAAGACTAAAGATTGAACACAGATTCTAGGTTTAGCAATGATGAAAGCCTAACATTAAAGATTTTTAGGTCTCGTTTGGTTTAACTCCAATTTTAACTTTGCACAAATTCTTATTATTATTATTGTACAAACTTCAATATATAAACTTTCATCATCTTAATTATTATATAACTTTAACTTCATTTGTGAAAATAATTTCAACTTCAACTTTATCTAATTCTTAGAGTTAACTGAAGCTCTCCTTAAGCGAGGCCTTAGATTTCTAAAAGCAAAAATGAAAAGATTACAAAGGATATTTTTCACAAAATTAAAGTAGAATGGGCAAGTTAGATAAATTCGAGGATCATTGTATGATAAAAGAGCACCCCTAAAATTAAAAGAGAATTTTTATTGGATATCTATTGACCTAGCCATACTACATGATAGAGTTTTAAACCATCAAACGTGAACATACGTAAAAAAAACTAGTGTAACAAAAATGGGTTATGATTGATTAGTAATAGTATAAAAAATAAGACAATAAATGATTTCATTTGAAATAAGGTATACCAACTAGTGATAAAATAAGAGAATTATCTTAAATGGTTTGGTCATATTCATAAAAGATCTATATATGTGTCTGTAAGGAAATGAGAATTAAAATTATGGTAAAAATAAACAAGGTAGACAAGGCCAAAAATTAATTGGTTAATGAAAAAAATTTAAAATTATATAATTTAATGGGGAATAGTATTAAATAGAAAAGGCTTATGTCAGCCACCCAACACAATGAGATTAGGACATTGGTTGTTATTGCTGTATATCCATATTCAAGTCCAAAAAAATATAGAAATCATTATTCATATGTACAGGTCTGTTTTCCTTTTGAATAAGATGGGTTTATATTCAATTGAATATATAAATTAAATATCTATATTTGGAAAATGTACAAACCTAAATCTTGATTAAATCCTGATATCTAAACCCTTACCGCGTTACTACATATGCAATGAATTCCATGGAAAGTGGTAAATACAGGTTGAAGATTTTTTATAACTTTCAGAATATAGCCTATGAGAGTAAATACAAGATTTACGTTTGTATCTGTGATTTAAAAAAGTAAGACATGAACTTTAGTTATATATTTGACTCTCTAATAAAATTGGTAAATATATCATGTAATAAGAAAAAGAAAGGACAGATAGCAAGTATCCTTGTCTTGCAAAAGAAGCATCTATTTTTGAGGTTTCTCCTTGTAAATTCAGTACCTTTACAATTGATGAAAAGTCCAGGCCATATTGTTTAAGTGGATATTCATATTCTCGAATTCTTTTACCCCATAACACTATAAGGATCAACAAAGCCACATGGAGACCAGCCACTAAAGCATACCCAGCAATTCCTGTGGAGCTGTTATCCGTCCAGCTCTGAACAATTTTGGGGAGCAAGGGTACAGCCACAGGAGACCACATGACGAGCAACATGCAGACAAAACCGAAGATCCTATACATGAAAAAGAAAAATCAATGTCAACTCTGGTAGTTGGTACTTGAGAGACAAAAGGAAATACATATCAAAAGACAAATGAGCACATTCAGTCAAGAGAGGAAATTATATCTTGCTTCAAATAAACCAAAATATTGTGAACCAAAGATAAACACGATGATTTGGGATGAATGCAGGATTGAATGCTCCCATGTACATGGATGATAGATGGGGGCCCACAGTTATCATGGAGGTGGGCCCCACATTGGGTTCTTACAAGGCCAAAGTCACCCATTTTTCAATGCTTTGTGACTTTCAGTTACAGGACTATATCTTATTTTCAGGAATTCTAGAAACAAATAATCCCATGCATGGTTGTTCTACCAACAAGTAACGAATTTACTTATTATATCTCTTGATTCTCCCGATACAGACACAAATTCAATAAGGTCTAGTGTTTGAGGTTAAGGAGTAGGCCTTGAAAGCCATTGATGAATCAGGTTGTGTCAAGAAGTAGTGGACAAAATAAATGTTGTTATTATTATGAAATCAAGTATTACCTGACCTAAAAGAAATAAATTATTTACCTTAAAATTAACCTAATAAAAATCCATATAAGGATCCATTTATTTTAACCAAATCTATTTATCCTAGCACTCACCCTCAAGTTAGAGCATCTAATATGCACAACTTTGCAACAAACTCAAACACAACTAAGACAAAGAAATAAAACAAGTAGAAATGGAATTAGACAATTTCATTAGGCATGAGACAAGACAAGTAGGACTTGTTATAATTACTGTAAAGTAGTAACATCAACAGACATACAACAAGAAGCAAGCACAAGCAATGATTAATCACATTGGTCAAGGGCATGGATAGAAGCCAATCACGTTGACTTCCCAGCAAGAAGGTAAAAACACAACAATTTAATTTGATCAACATTAATTGATCAAGCTCAGCCAAAAGCAATCATCAAATGAGCAAGATAAATGTTTGACAAGGCCAAACACGAAGACCTACAAACACAAATACAACTATTTATGTACATAAGCACCTTTAAATGCAAGTATAGAACCACAACAAAAGTATGTTCATGTAAACTTAGACTTTCTTTTTGTTTTTTGCTGATAACCATCCCTTCTTTTTTTAATGGAAGCAATTTTTATCACCTTTTTTATTCATTGTCTTTTTGTATACTTCATGGATTTTTTTAGCCTTCCTCTTCACCTTCTCCATCTTTATTCATTCTATTATTCCCTATCATATTTTTATTCATTTTTTTAGTTTTGCTTTTAATAGGCACAACTATGCAAATTAAATATATTTCAAACAAATCTAATCTCTAAAAATCTAACACCAACAATCACACCAAATCCTACCATGGAAAGATAGATCTAGGAAGCAAGAAGTGTGGGATTTCAAGATTGATGTGGGATGGGCAGGTGGAGCTGGAGGGGAGTGTCAATGGTGGAGATGGTAGTGTAGATCTTGGGTGGAGGAACGTAAGGAGTGGACTAGGTCTGGTCTAGATCTGGTCCATAAAGAATGGACTTACCACCTCCAAAGTGTGTCCAGACTTGAACATTGAAACAAAGTTCAGCTCCCTAAGGTCATATATCTTCACCATCTTGTACTACAACTGATCAACTCCACCATAGACATGCTTGGCCATCCTAGGTGTAGAACATTGGTGATAAATTGTTTTTAGGAGAAAGAGCAGTTAATAATGAACTTTTATGGTGTGTAGAACATTGGTGATAAATTGTTTTTAGGAGAAAAAGCAGTTAATAATGAACTTTTATGGTGCAGGTCATCTTCTTTATGTCTTCCATCTTCTGCTAGCACTTGTGGTTGTTCTCCAAAACAGAGATAGGATGGAGAGAGTTAGAAACATGTTATGGGAAACAAGACTCTTGCTTTGCATGGCATGGTTGCTACCACAGATGAGGATCACATGAAGAAAATGCTTCAAAAGGATTCCACTGCCACCACAAAGCAGGGATGATGGTTAGGGTCCTCTCCCCTACACAAAAAAACACTGATATTCAAGAAGTGGAGAATGAAATAATGTTGCTATGAGAAAGGGTACAATCTCCAATATATATATAGGACAACCATTACTTGATTCTCAAGAAACTAATTACTATTGTACTCAAGATCCATATGAGGATGCATTTATTCTAGCAAAATCCATCTATTTTAAGAAGCTACACTTTTTTTTTTGAATAGAAGTGGAGTATATTGAAAATGATTGAGTTTGGAAAAAAGTGGAAAGGAAGATAGACAAATGGGAAGTAATATAGTATGTGCATGCTAAACATTTCCAGGTTTGAGTTGTCTTTTTACAAGTCATTTTTGGGACTTTACCAAGCATCCAGTATTCATTGGAGGTAGTGTGTTATAAAAGGGGTGGATGGCACACATAATATTTTATGAATCAATGGTATTCATGTAATATTGATTATATTTTACAGTACAGCAGTATTTCCTCATTAGAGAATTACAAACTGGAAAAAATAAGATTGCATACTTTTTCCCAGACATTGCACCAGCTTAATCCAGGTAAATAGCCTCCATGCTAACTGCGCATGATTTGGATTGTCCAGTTCAGAGTGTTATCTGATATTCTCATATTCAGATAGCAATTCACTACCCCCGCATTGTGTTCTCTCTTCTCTCTGGATCCACTGACCATGTAAATTTGTCCTTGATTGCACAACATTTCACAGTTGGTATCTAAGCACATCAACATGATGATATTCTTTCACTAGCACAACCAAATAAGCAACATGTACATACAAAAGAGAGCAACGCAGAGTGATAAATTGCACCTAGGCTGTTTGGGTTCCCTCTCCCCTCTTGACACATTTCCACTCCCTAGTTTCTAGGGTTTCCTTTACAATCCACAATTTCCACAAGAGGTTTGTAAGGTTTTGTACTTAAAAAGTGATGAGAAGTGTATGTTTGTGATGACATAGTGACTCACTGATGCTTCCTTGGATATTTTCTGTCACATGGTCATGCTCCTTTACGCTTTTTTAAAGTCGGCTTATTCTTCAGTGGAACATTCAAGAATTAGAATCATCCAATCATGTGATGGTGGTGTTTGCCTTCCACCAAGTTACAATTGGCTTTGACTAGTTTTTATTGTTATAGACTCTTATGTATTGCTTGTGGGATTGTAATTGTAACTTTATTGTGATTCTTAATGAGTTTTCTTTCTCATGATTTTTTGTAAGTTATCTTGTACTTGATTGCAGTTAATGAAATAACACCATCGAGTTCCATGATCCTTCAAAAAAACCATTGTGTGAAATCCATATTGTAATTAGATAATTTGTGATACAACTACACTCCATGGGCAGCAGTCTGATCACCCATATTCAATAATATTACCATAAATTTCAGTAGGTTGGGTTCAATTCATTATAATGTATGTCACATCAGCTGCTGTATACCATATAAACTTGGATATAGTTTTGATAATAACATACTACTACAACATCATCTGTGTGATTGTGTACAAATATTTATTTCTTATGATGCCAGTTTCCCGTACAAGAAATCACCTTTTAGTCTTTTAGAAATGTTTCCATAACAAAGATATATGATTTCTAAAATATGGTAGTTTTAGATTCTCTAAGAAACGTATTTTTGAGAGCTCTACATACATTACACTATAATTAATTACTTAAATTTCAATTTTTCTCTAAAAATTCTACACATTAAGAAAATAAGCACCAAACCAACTCTGCTTACAACTAAAGAATTAAATTGATATAATATGTCAGACAAATCAGCACACCACAACTGTGAAATGTAGTGATTCAGACAGGCAAGCATATTTTGCAAAGACACTTTGCATCAAATTTTGAAATTATAAACAATGATTTTGAATATCTCAACCTAATTGCGACAGCATATGTCAATATCAAGAATAAAGCCAAAAAGGCTCAATTTCCAAAAAAAAGGTTTAAACCTTACAAATATATCACAGCCAATAACTAGCTAGTGCCCATGGAAGAAAAAAAGTAAATGATAGGCTTCAAGAAAATGCAGATGTGCAGTATAAGAAACCTGTGGAATAAGTGACACTCCGCAATATGCAAAAACTGTATAAGTCTATCAGTCAAGCTTATAGCACCACGTATTCCACCCCAGAGTAAAGCCACATTACCAAAAACTCTCAACAAACCGCCCTTCTGTCCCAACTCAGCCAATATGGACATCAATCTGCTTATAAGAAAAATAATTGAGCAGTCAAACATGGTAAAGAAATCAAGAGTAATGAGTCAATAAGCAACAGAATTTGAGGTATCTAACCTTTCTGCATCAAGTTCTCCTGCATACTTGGTAGGTACTTCAGAAGTTGCTGCAGACACGGCTTTTTCAGCAACACTGCTTGCCACATTGTTGCCCTCAGTATCATCTAATCCCCCACACTTATCTTTCTCTTTCAGAGTATCTACAGCATCATTGTTGGGGCTGGATATCATCCTTTCATATGTTTCTTTCATATTATCTTTCTGAAATCATAAAATTCGATAAATTAATAACTACCATTGAACTATCAAGAGTGAATATGGCAAATAATCATCACAACGAGGAGCCAATGGCTGAAATAGGCAAACCATGTTAACACTAGTACTTGCACGTATAGAATTAAATCTTAGTTATAATATTTTTTTAGATCCTAAACTTTACATCAATCCACAAGGTTGTTGGTGTCTATATCGATGTATATATACGTATACGTATAATATATAATGTAAATTTTAAATCTTAACCGTAAAATTTCTTTGTCAGAATAAGAACAAGTCCAGTTTGTAAGGAGGCAAAACAACTTTTTCAAAGTAGAGGCAAAACCAAAAAAACGTGGCACAATGGTAACATTGTTGTATTGTAACCTGAGGATCAAAGGTTTGAATGCTAGGATCTATTTGTGCACTTGGAAAGGAGAGGAAAGGAAATTTAGGAAGTAAGGTACTTTCTCATTGACCACTTTCCTAATGTTTATGCTTATTTCAAAATTAAAAGAATTTGAAATTTAGGTATTTGTGCATGCTCAGAAATTTGAAAGAAAGTAAAGGAATTCATCATGCATTACTTATTGAGTATAATGAAGTACAAAAATTAAAACAAAATTTCTAAAATAACAATATAAGTGCATAAAGTTAAAATAAAAATTATTAAAAATGAATCACAAATATCAATCATCCCAATAAGTGCATAAAGTTATGTTTCTTCATTGGCTATTGTTTTCATTGTATTTGTTAACTAGTTTCTTGTAGGTTTCAATCAAGTAATTTTAGATGTGATTAACAATAGTGGATGTGTGTTAACAATGTAGGAAAGGTTGATGCAAGAAAACCATAGGGGAGGTTGGGAGTGAAGGCATAGGCTGTCTTGGGTGGGCGATTGAGGATAGGAGGGGAGGTTTGGGGGTGGGGTTGGAACTTGTGAAAAAGGGCAGCATGGGGGCTTGGAACAAGCAAGGAGGTTGAGGAGGTTGGAGGTTGGGGGTGCTAGTCAGCTTAGGTGGAGGGTCAAGGGCAAGGGAAGAGGTTGGGGGATGGGGGTGGAACTTATTAGCCAAAAAGGCAACATGAGGGGTTGGAAGTTGGAACAAGCAAGGAGGCTGGGAAGGTTAGGGGATCGGGGTGAATCTTGGTAGAAAGGGTAACATGAGGGCTTGGAACAGGTGGGGAAGTTAGGAGGTTTGGGAAGTCAGGGGCACCAGTCAGCCTAGGCAAGGGGTCAATGAAGCTTCTTTTTCTCAAGGGGAAGGTGGTAAAGTTGTGAGAAGAGATGTTTTATACCCATGAAAGTGAGAGAATTCACTTTTCTCTACTTTCCAAGTACACAAACACTAAAACTTTACAAGCCAAATGAAATTCACTTTCCCTTACTTTACTTTCCCGATACACGAACCCCACCTTAGAAAACTACTAATAAGGCTACATACAATTAAACTCAAACACAACATTAGTGGAAACCTAATGACTTGTGCATTTGGTTCACCTTTTAAAAAAAAATTGAAAAATAACTTTGGATTCTTGGGCATAAATAATTGTCATTTCCCACTTAATTACTTTAAAAAACAAAAAGAAACAACAACAATCTGAAATATAATCCCTCTACCTGAGGTCAACCCACATAAATCATTTTCTTCCAAGTATTTCTATCTATGGTCAAATTTTCAATTAAATTACATAAATCTAAATCTTTTCTAATGATTCCTAAGCAAGCAATTTTAGGCCTACCTCTATTTCTTTTAATTTCTTTTGCACCAATTAATTTTCCTCTCCTAATTAGTGCATTTCTTGATCTCTTAAGGTAAAGAATCAAAAAGAAACGACTGGATAAATTTCATAGAAAGAACCTTCATTTTATAGAAAAAATAATAAAATTGTAGTTTTTTTAACTTCACTAGAATGGTCTTCTTTAGATAAAGCAAATCAGATTGATTCTGTCAATAGCCCACACCCTAGTTGGAGATGCTAGTTGGCCTTCAACTTGTATGGATCCTTAAGCCTCTCTTGTTGCTCTAGGCTTTCTTAAGTCATGCTTCTTACTAAATTAATTTTGGCCGTTCCAGTCTTATCATCTCAATAAGCCACTTCTTTATCACTCTCTCGAGCCTTTTTAATGGACCCCTTTATAGACTGCTGAAAAAGGATATTTTACATGTATTAAAGTTAATTGAGATATTGATATTCAGCTAAAGGATATTTTACATGTATAAACCATGCACCAGCTGCTGATGGAATAAATAATTGGTGATGGTAACTTGGTAAGTCCCCCAACCAGCCGCAAGAAATGCCAACACCCTTATAAATATGAAAATGTATTTTCATTGAATGAATACACTTTGCATTATATTACTACAAAATTTTTTCAGTCATCTTATTTCTGAAAAAATGAGTTGCATGCAAAACCTACTGTGTTGAGTTGTCATGCTACAATAAAAACTAATACTGAATCAAGATTAGCTAACTTGTTGAGTACCTGACGATATGCAAGTACAACAGATGCACACATGACAGCTGTAATAGAGCCAACCATCTCACTAGTAAGTGAATCAGCAAGACCCAGCTTGGTATTCCATCCAAAATTATTAGCATCTATATGTTCCTTGTTCTTGGCCTCACTGTCTCCATCATTAAGCTTTGCTTGCATATTGAAGTTCATGCTATCTTTGTCTTGTTGATCATCACATACATCACCAATGTCAAAGTACTCAAGCAAGGATGCTAAACTTGAACCAACAATAACACCAATTGGCAATGCATTCCTCAAATGATTTGCACTTTGAACAGAAGATGAAATGGTATTGATAATCAGCTGTCCCTGTACTTTGCCAAACTTTGATGAAGAATCTTTATTTTCAAATGACAAGGTATGGTCATTATCTTGTAGTATGGCACAGGAAACACTATCAGCAACTTCTTCAAGATCAGATGCAAGTTCTGGATCAATTTCCATATCAAGAATGCCTAAACTGCGCTTGACTTCAATCATAAGTGTATCTAAAATAGTATTCCGGACTAACTTCACCAGTTCCTCCTTGACAATTGGAGAACCATTTTTCATGCCATTATTTCCACCTGTTTCAGCTTTTATTTTTGATTGTTTTTCAAGTTCTGACGAAGTATTCTCACGAACTGGATGGGAAGCATCAAAGACTTTTTCCCTATCTACCATTGGTAACCATCGCTTTAGATTTTGTCCCTGCTTATTGATGTGTTTGTTTAATATGGTCTCTTCTAGAGAATAATTGCCATTATCTGGTTGCTCTGATATTTTCCATTGCCCTTTTTCTGTGTCAAGAAATAGATCAGTAGTTTTCTTCATATCAACCAATCTCATGTTTGAGAATTGTGAAGAGAGATATCTGTGGAGGTAAGCATTATATGACAACTCCCAATTTGCTTTTGAAAATTTCTGAAGTGAATACTTTTGTCCACCTTCATTTTTTTCTAGATTGTTTCTATATGCATAATATGTGCTAGCATTATGCACAGGATTAGGCATAAATTTTGCCTCTTCATCCCATTTTACATCAGGGCTTGTAGTTCCAGAATATCCTTCAAAAATATCATTTGATTTCTTTGATGATTCGGTAATGTCAGAATCAAGGTTTGGTCCAAGTAAATTTTTTTCTTTATTTTCGTAAGTGAAACCATTGACAGGAGGTCCATCAAATGAAGGAATTAGATCCTGGTCTCTGTCTTCCTTCACAGACATGAAATTCTTGCCCCTGTTTTCAATTTTATAGTCAGAATCCAGATCTTTTTTTTTTCTTTCCTGTTTTTGAATCCATTTCTTGATCTTCTACCCTGAGATCTCCTTCTGATTTCTTTTCTAATTGGTCAATCATATTCTCGATAACACCAAAAACACTATTAACTGCCATCTGAGTGGAGTCATCAAATGATGTGAAGGCATCCAATGCTTCAGAAACATTGATAGACGAAGGGGAACCAAGAAGAGAAGAGCTTTCGGGTTTAACAGGTCTCTTTTCGTCAGCCTTACCTCCATTGTCTGCTCCTCTCCTGTCTGCATCTGTCACTTCTTCATCCAATAGTGAATTTTTATCAGAATCAGAGAGTGAAACTTGATTGACCTCATCAAATTCTGACACTCCTTTTTCCAGTTGACTTCCATGGATATCATCAGCTTCTTCTGCTACTTTCTGGCCATCTACATCGGGCTCATCTACTTTGTCACTTTCAATTGTGGTATCTTGCTTGTATCCAGCCTCTTTGAGCACACCACCTAACTCAGTCTCATTTACTTCCCTAAAATTGTTTTCCATTTCTGAACCAGGTGTGGACATTTCAGAATGCTGGGTAGTCTTTCCTCGAGAAGTAGTGCATCCTGTAGTATTGCTGCCATCAAAATGGAATCCAGTTGAATCACTGTCCACTTCATCATTGACAACATTCTTTTCCCAATGTTCAAGCTCACTAACTTCAACTCTTGAAGTCCCTTTGAAACCTTCTTGAATTTTTGACTTTATATCAAATTTCAAATCAGGACTCCATCCAAGTTTTGTTAGACCATCAAGGTTTAATCCTGACCTTTGAGTCTTCACAATTTCAGAAACAGAAACTGTAAGTCTTCCACGGACATCTTCTGGCACTGCCCCTTGCAGAGCTTTTATGAGTGTTTCCCCTTGATTCACTGCAGTCAGAACCTGTAGAAAATGGAGTTTGTAATGATAAGGGATACCATAAAGGAGAGGCAATGAAGTTATTTTTCCACACCATACATATTATAACTTTGAACCCCACATGATTTGAACTCCTAAATAATATATGATTTTTATTAGTACTACAATATAAGTATATAAGTATTTAATGCATAAATGTGTTATATTGAACTATCAAGTTAACGTATGAGAACATTATTAGAATGTAATAATCAAATAAATTTTTGAAAATTCCATATAGGATTATGCAGGTGTGCCACCTCCATTTCAAAAACTTAGCTTTGGTAATATAGTATACATATGCAATTTTACCACAAAGGTAAAGCAGAAGAGTACATAACCATGAGCAGTAAGAAGCTACCTTTCTCCTTTGTTCATTATCTAAACTGTTGGGCATAGTTAGATCAAGCATATTCAAGACCACTGTTGCAGTTTCTAGTGCTTGGTTATTTTCATTATCAGGTTTTTCCATGAACAGGGCGGTATCTGTCTTCAACGCACCATCAATGTTGATTTCCATGGTCGAGGAAGTTTCAACACCTTTAGCTACTTGTGGAGAATTATTACTTTCCTCAATCAAAGAAGCAAGTGGATGTTTGAAGTATCTGCCAATGCTATTTGACAGAGGAAGCTTGGAGGCATGCTTTCCATACTCTGTATTTGGACTTGCAGATGGACATTTCTCACCAATTTTACTCCCTGATATTCTGGTCCCAAGAAGAGGTAAATCATAAGAAGGTTTTAATGGAATGTCCACATCTTCGAGAAGGGGATGACGTCCTTTCAAAAGTGCTAGTTCCACAGCTTGAAGCCACTGCAATCATCATCCAAATGTCAATGTAATACAATATTTCTAGGTGCCTACTCTCTTAATTGCCATCATCTTTAGCAATATTCACCAAACATTTGGCAAATTAATGTCAACTGCACAGTTTTTATCAAATAGCAGATGATAAAATTCACCAAGCAACATTTCAACTTTCAAGCATACAACAGGTATGGTAAGGATACTAAAGTAGAAATGCACATATAAATGAAGCATGAATAAGATAAAAGCATGTTTAAATTTCGTGTCTTTATTTTCAAAAAGATCAAGGAGCAAAGTGGAGAAACCTATAGTTAGAGAAAAGCGATTATATACAAGAGGCATCCCTTCTGCAATACCTCGTAGCTACTAGTAAAGAAAGTTCCCTTTCCTTGGATTGTTAAAATCACAAGTAGTACGACACAAGTTGGGTTAGAAAGTATGTAGACTACAATTGTCAGGTAGCATGCAGGTGAACACCTGAATTTCAAGTGATCAAGATGAAGCAAAATAACGCATATTATTCTCTTTCACACTGCTGGAGAATGAGAAAAATGATCTATTCATTAGTGTTAACCCATTTAAAAAGGATTTTACATGGTGGAATGGGTTCTCTTATCCCTGTGTGGGACCAAAACCCTATTACTAAGAAGTGATAGCTAACACTCTATCTCAAGAACCCAATAAGGAGTAATTGAAAATTTTAAGTAAAGGGTCACTTCTAGCCCAAGTTTGTTTGAGAATGAGAGTGGTGAGAGACAAGATGTAGGAAGAAGAGAGACAGTCATCTTTGGTAGGACATGATCTCTTTGGTTGGCAAGGAGAACCATCAATCCAGATTGAGGCAATTTGTGCACTTGAAAATAAATGAAAATTGACAAAAAGGAAAATGCTTTCCATTTGACCAGAATGCTTAAAATGAGGTGCTTGTACTTATTTTCCACTGAAAAATAGATTCATTTGGATTTCATCCCAAATTTTAAAAATTTCCTCTCCTTTCATACATGAACAAAAACTATGTTAAAGTTAGACCAAAAATACAATTGTTTCATTTTTCCTTTGATTTTTCATTAACCATGTATTTCCATTTTCTTTGATTTCCTTGGCTCAAAAGCTCCTTTGAACAAGATTGCCATGGGTGCATATTCCATAGTATTTGGAAGTACCAATATTATTAAATAATACTATTAAAATAATATTATAAAATTATATTCTATGATATTATAACATTGTGAACATAGTAAACAATAAACATTATTTGTTATAATTAAATTATTCAATAAAATAAGTAATATAAATAATATAATTTAATATTAATATAATGTTGTAATTATACTACAAATATTGTTAAAATACAAAAATTATTATAAATGATAAATATTACTTGTTATAATTAACATTAATTAACAAAATAGTTAATATTGGTGTGTACTCGAGAGTTTTCCTCAAGACTCAAAAACTATCCCTCAAATTCTCTAGAATCATGTAGAATTGACAAAATTGTTGATACACAAATTTTGACAAAAATGAATTGAAAGGTACTGTGCCTAATCATATGGATTTTAATGAAAATCTATTATGTCAAGGCCGTTTGGACAGGATTATAGGGAGAATCACAGAATTTACTCTCTTAGAATCTACCCAAAGACACACTTAGTCAACCACATTTTCTTCAAGAAATTTCTAAAATTCAGATTCAGTTAAAATTTGCAAAAAGAGGATTGGAAAACAGCTAAGCCCAGAAGTTGACCTAGATGCTTTTATTGCTCACCGAATAAATTGGTATTTATATGGAGATGCTACTTCCAAGTTCCAATATCATATGGAACATATAAGAAAAATAGTAACTACATTTCCTTACCTCAATAGCAAGGTGTCGACACCAACTAATAGTAGATCTCTCACTCATTGTGGCATTCCATGGCAAACAAGAGCACATCAACAAGCTTGTGAATGGATTTTCCACTATCGATTTGTGTAGTGCTGAGAAAGGTGGCACCATTTGGTCATTATTCTGATAATAGGTAGAATGTCACGTATCATGAGACTTGGAAAAAAGTGTATATGAAATTGAATGTTTGAAGAACATTATTAACAAAGAAAATATTGTTAAAAAAAATGCAGATCACAAAAGAAAGAAAATAGAATAATGTTTACAAAATCAAAAACTTAAAATTCCCATTTCATAAGAGAAAAATAACTTATTGGTCCCAATAGAAGCGACCAAGAGAACTTAAATTTATGTACAAGTAAATTGCAGTTCCTACATGTTACAAAAACTATAGTATATTTGTAACAACTAATAATAATAATACATATGAATGTGTAATTAAAATAATATATTTAAACATGAAACACAGTGACCACGGAATTAATAGTGTAAATAATTTGAAAAAATATATTATTTCATATAAAAAATGGATAAGAATGGATGGAAAAAAGGGTTCATGTTTTGACCCTGCATAACAAGATTAACACATTGATTGTTACTGATGTTTATTTCATTTAAAAAATGTCATTCAATGATTGTGAGCAACTACAAATTATACCTGCACAAAGAGAGTAGGGATTTTCACATTGCTTATCAATTGCCTCGTGCTACATTTCAAATAAAACTCTCCAATGGATTCAAAACCATATGAAACCATAGATATGGCTCTATCAAAATCACGTACAGATGTAGCCTTCAAAGCTCTTTCCAAATTGAACATTTTACCTTTGCCTTGAAAGATTTCCTACAAGAATCCAAACGCCAAAAGAACAAAACATCGGATATATGTAACACAGGTTCGATTTATCATGTAAAGAATTTGGACAAGAATTTATTTCATTTTTATTTTGAACAAAGTTGAACATTATTGAAAATTGAACACAGGTGACAACCTTGTTAGCTTGCAAAATGTCTACCAGCCCATGTAGAATTCTTTGATCCATAACAACACCATGAGGATCAGATGCTGTTGCCTTATCCAGATCAAAAGGATTGTTTATACACACAGCAGCTGTAACAGAGGCTTGGTCTCCAGCCTCACTAAGATATTTTGTCAACATATTTGAACCATAACCCCAGCCAACACTCATCAATGTTGCCCGCGGTCTTGATTGCTTGATAAACTGTACTGTTGTGTGGATATCATCACTGTCAGCAGCTGTAAATAACCTAAATAAACCAAGCAGTTAGAAGTCATACAGAGGAAAAATCAATATATTGATTGAATGCTTTATTACAGGTTGGAGATCCATCAATAATTCAAAATTATTACAGTGGAGCAACACATTAAAATTTAGTAGAAACAACATATGCATTCAAAAAGCAGTGGAAGGATCAGGAAGACCAAAAGAGCTGATCTTCCTCCTGCTGAGTCAGACTGGTTGGATCGGTTCTCTACACTCAAGATGCTCAACCCGAAAAACAATGAATGAATCTGACTAATCAGGGGTGGATCATGTCCCCTCTGATGCTTAAGTTTACAAAGCAAGTAAATCAAATTTCAAACATTAAGCATATAGCATACCTTATAAGTCACATTTGCTATGATATTTATACTCAATGGTGATATGTGGGGGTAGTTGGCAGTGAGAAAATTGCATTTGACTGCATGAAGCTGAGGTGGTCACCACATTGGGTCCAAGTAGGCATACGTACAACCAACTAACACCACATCAACTCCCACTAGCATACATATTGCATGATTAATCATCCAAGTCATGATTTCAACATCACTCCCCAATTGCAAGGTATGTTCGATTTCATTGCCCCTTTTATGATATTCTTCCAGGAAAATGACAATTCTGTTCTGTCACTTAAGGCAAGCAGAGCAAGCCAACCACCCATGTTCAGCATCACAGACACAAGGACAGGACATGCTTAGGCACTGTTCAACTCAATGTGTGTGAAAGATGACCATCTAGTGACAAAGTGGGGGTGGGCCGACCAGTAAAATCAAAGACTCCCACAAAAGCTGGTTCTTTGTGAAGGAAACAATCAAGAACGAAGACTGTCTAGACATAGGGATGTAAAAGTGATAAAGGCTTAGGATTCTCAAGGATGGTCAGAAAAGTGATCAATCGTAAACCAGGCAACAATGAACCCAGCATCGAGTAGTTGTAGGAGATGCATTAATTACGATAGGGGTAGGGAAAATCATTGATATTAAAGAGGCCCTAGCCAACCACTCCCTTCAAATCTGATCTGGTGTTAAACTTAGGTCAGACAGACATTACAAGTGGTGCCCGAAGGTGCATTATCCTAGTTGACCAAACAAATCTAAGAAGAAAAGGTTGTACCATCAAGTTATGTGCCTTCATGAGGAAGGGTCACTAGGCAAACAGGTGAGGGCCCCTTTCCCTCAGTTGAAAGATTGAATGGGCGGGTAGTCCTCCACTTCAACATTTTATTTTTCTTTCTTTTTCTTTTTGTTCCTTCACATTGCCCTCTTATTCTAACAATGGTTCATCTATGGTTGTAGATGTTGTGGTGAATGAGATAGTGCAGGCAAGTAGATTCTGACCACCATCAAAGAGAAAATCCCAAGTTGTCTCACCCAAAAGTGAGAGTAAGTTGACATGGGTGGGATCCTCTACCAATATCCGTGTCATTGCAAGCAAGGTCTAAGGGAAAGAAATCCTTACACGATCCAGGGAGTTCCTCCCAACCAGGCAGACAACAATCGCCATTGTAGAACATTGTCCTAGCCTCACCACAAATGTGGATGAAGTGTGACAGCCCTGCCTCAGCAAAGGAGGGTAGCTGCAACAGTGTGACAGCCAACCCTACCAACAGCCCAAATCTCTTTTTTGTGCCACTAGATGAGGAAGGGTCGTGCCTTTAGGGTGTATCAATGGCTACAAGACAGAAGATGGCAGGCGTTTTCTCCCCATCCACCACATGGGAGACATTTAGCTAGAAGGTCTTCAATGTAAGTTCAAAATGCTGGTCTAACTCATTTGCATAGTGATTGTTGACTAACATCGTTTTGTCGCAGTCCCTCACATTCCACCACATATCTACTAGAAAGCAAAGAGTACCCAATGGGAGGTGGACCAAAGGCATAAGCAACAAGTCACCTAACTTGAAGAGGAAAAAGTGCATGCCTGAAAGGAGGCTAATTGGGCAAGGGCAATTTGCATTCAACCACATGGAGCTAGTTGTCCACAAGCCATGAGTGCTCTTGGCAATGAAGTGAAGGGCAAGCCGACTAGTTGGAGCAACTGCACCAAGGTTGGCCAATCAGTTCAATAGACCATCCTACACCAAGAGCAAAAGAACCAGCACAAAACAACATGAGACCTATTTCATGGTATTTCAGTTTGCTTAAACTCAGCATAACAAGAATTGAGTTGACAAGGAAAAAATACATGACAGTGCTGATCTCAAGAATTGGGATTCAAGAAGACTGCTAAATGAACACTTTGACATTTGTAAAAGATAGAAATGTATGGTGAAAAGGAAACACCTTTGAGAAAATAAATTTCATAAATGTTACATTTCATATTTAGGAATTATAAATCAATTTGATGTTCTAATCAATGAAATTGAAATTTTGAATGTGGAACTTGAAAGTTTGGTATGTTGTTTATGGCTGGAATTTGGGATTAGTGTCCTTTTTCGAGTGAAAGCAAGTTCAATGTCATTAAAAATGGGAACAAAAATGGGCTAAACAAGCCATAGGCATAAGTACAGAAAACAAGAACACAAGAAAAAAAAGGTTCCAATGGAGGAACCCACAGCAAAGATACCACAAGAGCCAGAACAAAATAAACAACCTATCACTTGAAATCAAAAGAGCCCAAGCTAGCAAGGCACCACAAAGTAACAAGAAACTCCAACCAAGCAAGCACTGCCTCATCTGAGATTTTAGCAGCCACTCTCCAGCATTTAGTTCATTCTACAATGCAGAAACAATGGACCTAAAATGATCATCATCTGCTGCCAGCCATTGGAAAATCCCGTTATTTCACTCTAACCACTATCTCCCCTATAATGCATGAGGAATTGATGATCAAACCTTCCACCAATGCCTATTAACCTCCTCCTCTTCTTCCATAAGGACCGAAATGACATCACACCAACCCCATCCATATGTGTCAAACCCAGCCAAGCATCCCACCACTTATGATCAGAATCTACACACAATCACCAACCAAAGAGTAAGTGTTAAAGGCATTCCTCTAGCACAACAGAATCTACACACAATCACCGACTGGTGTTGTTTGAAGGCCAATTCTATGGGTACACCACCGAGAAAAATGGATAATCAAACCAACCAAGAGAAAATTGCACTTTCAAAGGGATCCACTTAGGTCATAAATAATATCATGAGTACATGGTAAATAGAGTGCACTGAGAAGATTCCATCCTTGGATTATAGATTATGAATTTTTAGATCTTGATTTCTTTTTCAAATGGCTTTTGATTAAGTCATCTCACTCACACAAACACCGCTACTTGAGAAAAACTTACCTTTTCTTCAAAAAACATACTTTACATGCATTAAGGAAGAGAAATTCATTAAATTGGAATTTTCTCATTTATGAAGGGAAATTTGATACTTCTGTTTCACTGCATTTTAAGTTTTTTTTTTCACTGCATTTTAAGTTAAATTAGTGTAGTTTGACCAGAGGATGTACCTTGGGGGAGTGGCAAGGTCGAGAAGAAAAAATGTTTCACATGATTTGGACCTACAAGTATAAGCTTGCTCTGTAGTGGAATCTTCAAATACAGACTATCCATTTGGTAAGGTAAAGTTACATATAATTGAACTCTCCTTAAACATCATATAGGCGGAACCCTCTTGCACATTTTAGTGGGGATTAACCTATAAAGGAAACCAAACACTTAAGTTTGATAACAATCTTGATTTAGGAGAATGCCATCTAGCTTCTATCAGTGAAATCAATCAATATGTTTTCTGTTCAAAAATTATGTGAGATCATGACATAGCACAAACACTCAGCCAGTCAACTTATGACGTTATGCCATTTTAAACATTTGTCAGCTAAAAGAATGACTAATGTTATACTACTGTGGTGACTTGTCATATGTGACTCAAGAAGTTCGTTAGACCAAGTTATGTCCACGTAAAATAAGTTAGTAAATGAACTTTTTTTCAAAAAATGAACTTTAATTTTAATTAAGGATCTTGTAGACAACCTAAATAGAATAGAAAAGGAGGGACAAGCAGTTGCAGACATGCATAATCTACTTTTTGACATGATGTCTTTGTTTCGTGACATTGTTAAGTTTATATGGGTTTTTTATGCATATTTCTAAATATTCATCGGGTTTTGGGTTATAGAGCTAAAAGAAGCTGGGCCATGACATTGTTTTAAAAAAACATAAAAATTTTGAAGAATAAACGATGTAAATGGAATACGGTTTACATCCCCCAGATTATTTAAAAATGCATTATTAGACAAAAAAGGGACAACACACTGTTTTCGCAATTGCATATTTCCATGGTACTAAAACAATGAAGAAAATTTATGGAATGAAAAAAAGACATTACGGCACTCAGAAAAGGAATGTGGCAAGCATTACCTTGGATTGATAACAGGTGAACCGGCACAACCCCTGGGGTTCATAACTACAGGGAAACACCCGAGCCTAAGTGTTTCACGCACAAGCGCTTTTACATCTCTATCCCAGCTGCCTTCAGTTGTCCCCGGCACAAGCAGCACGGTAGCATCCAACCCAAACTCCTTTTCCAAATCCAAATTCGCTGGCCAATCCAAAGCAATCACGCCGCCGTCCTCAGTCCTGACACAAGCTCGCTGATACACGATCCCCTCCTCGACCAACCCATCCTCCCTATTCAACGGTATCCTGCCTCTGTTCAGCACAACGAAGTGCCTGTCCTCCTCCATCAACCTTTGGTTAACCCCGTCCAACAGCTCCCCACCGTCCTCGAACGAAATTGTTGGACAGCGGAGCACCACCGACCTGTTAAAGGGAGTGGGACTACTGAAAAGAACCCAATCTCCGGCCACCGCAGCATCTCCATCACTCCACCTCCTGCGCTTCTCTGACGACAAGTACACCGCTGCCCCCAGCGCGAACCCGACGGCGAGGACGACAAGGTCGAGGGAGTTGAGGGAGGGGAACACCGATACGATTCCATGAAAGATCCCCTCGATCGAAGCCGACGTCGTCATCCTGACGATCTTCAAGCGTCGGCGCTTCCAGGTACGTCGGCTTGCGGGAAGGCGCGTCCGGATCATCAGCTGCGGCGGCGGCGGCGGCGGCGGACGGAGGTGGGCGGGGAAGGAGGAAGCGGTGAGGAGTTCGGTCCTCATCTTGGAGGTGGCTGGAATTGTGACGATGCGGATTACGGAAGGGTGATTGAAAAACCCTACCAGAGGAAGGACGGGCGTGGGCGAGGTTTCGGAGGTCGGAGGACGTAGGAGGCGGTCACAAGTGGAACGGTGTTCGGTGCCCGCGTGGATGGTCTCGTTCCCTCCAAGAGCCGTTGCAGCCAATAATCCAAAGGGGATGGAAAATAAATATTATTTTTTATACGGATAATATTTTTATTTAGGATCTACTCGTAAAATATATGAAATGAAAATATTTTTTTTTAAAAGAAAATTTTTCATATAAATACAAGTTTAACAATAATTAAAGAAGATTAGGCAAAATACATCATAATAAAATTTTTATTTAATTTTTTTTCAAATTTTTCGAGATAAACACAAACCTGAAAATTAAAAAAAATTTCAAAATTTTATTTTTTTGAAAATTTCAATGTATACAAATCTCCTTAAATTTAAATTAAAATAAAAATATATGACATATTTTGTTGATCCTTATGAATTTCAAATATTTTTTATCTATATTTCTATTAAAAAAATCAATTTTTATATAACTTAAAGTGTGACACTTTGCAATGCCGGCCCATGTAATTTATGTTTTGCAATAATACGATTTGTGCTGATCCATAAATATATAATCTTACATTACGGAGGTATTTATGTATATTAAGAAAAAAATTATAAAATAAGCTGAAAGGTAAGAAAAACTATTGCCTTATCAAATCAAAATACACGTTCATTTTTTAAAAATGTAATTTCATAAAATTATGGTAAAAGTAATTTTATAACTTAAAAAGTTTCAACAGGTGAAATAACCTACAAATGAAAACAGTAGGAGAAGTAACTTGCAAATTTGAAGGAGGAAGGAAGACAATAGGGTAGAAACTTTTGATTATTTATAGCAGAAAAAAATTTAAATTTCTTATTAGACAATTTTAAGCAATTTTCATTGTCATTTTCAAACTTGTTGAACAGTACAAAACCTTTTAAAAAGGTGCAGTGAATTTAAATTTAATAACATAATGTATTTATTCTTTTTTTATTATCAATTGATTTATCTTTTGAATATAATATTTGAATTTAATTCGCACAAGTAAGATTAACATGTTTCAGTTAAAATGAGACACTATAAATGATGAGAAGTATTAGAATATATAATTTTACGTAATTTTTTAAAAAAGCAAGTGTACTTCATGTAAGGGAGACTGATTTTTTTCCTAGACTTACTTAATGTTTAGGTCTTATTTGTTAATAGAGTTTTAAATTTATTAATAGTAGAGAATTAAAGTTAAGAATAATTTCGAGAATAATGTTAGAATTACGTAATAAATTATGGAGTGATAATTTATCATATTTCTGTATAAAAATTAGTATAATGATAATGATATGAGAATTTATATAAAATTAAAATTAAAATTAAAGTTATTCTAACAAACAAAACCTTAGCTGACTTTACAAGTTTGTTCGTCCCTTCAGATGTGGTTGATAATTCGATAATTCATCGTATATATGAAAATTAAGGCAACTACGACAAATAAAATTGGGTGCAAGTTGGAACTATGAAATTGTGCGGAGCAAAGCGATCGGTCGGGTCGTTCGGGTTGGCCCGACCGATTGACCGTACGTACAATTGTTGTTCCATCAATCACATGACGTCATATGATAATATATAAAATTAAAATTAAAATTAAAGTTAATTTTACGAATAAAATTGAAATTACATAATAAAAATGTATGTATTTAAATATATACAATAATGATGAGTAATTTTAAAAATAAATTAAAACGTGATCTCAAGCGTCAATAAAAATGAAAGCGATGCATATACGTACGCGCGAATCACATCGACGTAAAGATTTATGCATCGAGAAAGACGACTTTATGGCAGAGGTAAGCGTTGACGCTGCCTCTTTTGACAACAGACTTCCAGTAAGGTTTCTGGCCGGGTTCGATTCAGTCTGTCTGGTTCATAATTAAGATGATCAACGAAAGAGCCGGGGAGCCGAAGAAGGATTCAAAGATGGGGTCAACGATGACATGTTAGAAGAAGGAGGAGGAGGAGGAGTTCTAATTACGAGGTATGGAAGCTACGGGGGAGGGCATGAGTTGCTAAAGACGGACGAGTCAAAGGAGGAGTCGAAGAGCAATCCGAAGGGGTCAAAGGAAAAGTAAAAGAGGAAGAGGGACGTACCGGTAAAAGCCGGGTACGTGAAAACGTTTTTCTCTTTTTCGTAAAAGAAAAAAAACACGGAGGGACCGAGGAAAAAAAGCTAAGTAACGTGGAAGACCGGCCTACCTCCCTCACTCCATCTCTGTCTTCTCCCGGTACGTCTCTTGTTATTTTGAACATTCGATTGCCTGTACGTTAGCACGTTGCTGCTGCCAAGAGGAGAGGAGCTGACCCGTTCTCCGACGACGGGAAACGGGCGACGAAAAAGATGACGTCGGTGAGGTGGTCGGAAGCGAAACTTGCAATCCACGTCTTCTTCTCCGGAAGTAAACCCCACCCCGTTCAGCGTAGAGCGATCGCAAACGCATCCGTCAAACCTACTCCATGGCTCGCTCTTCTAGGCGTTCTAGCGCGTGTACAGCTACGATCGACGGTAACTTTTATGGAATATATAATAATTTTTTCGACTTTAAAAATTAGATAACGTTATTAGAAATAATTTAATAATTTAAAATTTAAAGCAAAATACACCAGTAATATTTTATATTCTTATTAAGAAAAACGTAGCGCTGGTAGAACGAAGAAGCCGAGATCGTCATGAAACCAACCCTTCGCTCCGAGAATGGCCATCCCATCAAATCGATCTCTCTCGTTCGCTCCTGGGGACATCCCTGGATCGCTTCCCCGCATTTCTTTCGCCTGCCCAGTGGGCCAACGGCGCGGGAAGAAACAAACAAATACCACACTAAAAAAAAAAACTGCGTCCTTTCTTGCTCTTCCGCTTCGAGGCCGCAATCTACAGTAAAAACGTGCAAAAGTGATTAGGGGAAAGAGAAAGAGCTATCGGAATTTTCACGTTTCTCGGTTCGATCCCGATCCGGTCGATTTCCTATCTGTCCGCGGCGTTTTGCTTATAATTTCGCCTCCTTGCTTTGCTGCGGTGGTCTTCTTCCCTTTTTCTTCTTTCGCTTCTCTTCCACTCCTGTACCAGAACGGAGCACGGAGACCCAGGGAAGGGCGGCAGAAGGCGCGGTAGGGGACCGAGGAAGCGGAATTCGGCTCGGATTTTGATTATTGTTCCTTTGCCGAGCTCTTCCTGCCGTATCCAGTGCTCGGACGGCGAGGTCCATTTAAGGGATTTCACGGGGTTACGGTTGGCGTCGTTTTGTGCGGCGTGGTTCGGGAATTGAGGAGGGAAGGAGAGGAGGATGCTCTACCTGAAGCAGCCGGGCTTTGCGGTCGTGTTTTTGGTCTGGGGTGTGTGACCTCAGAGAGTTGGGAGCAGGGTGGAGGTCTGGATCCAGAGGAGGAGGAGGAATGACGGCTGATATAGTGCCGCCGCCACAACGAAGGATTGCAAATGAGGACGTCGGTAGTGGCCGTGGGTACTACTTCCTCCAGGATTTCAAGCTTTACGAGACTAAATCTGTAAGAAATATGTATGCTTGTTTTCTCTGCGTGCGTGTTGTGTAACTCGAGATTTCTAGTAGGGTTCGTTAGAAGTGGTCGATGGATATAAACATGACGTCTTTGGAGCTGCAACTTGTTTTTAAATGCTTCTTCACACTTTTCAACGGATGAATTGGTCTGTTTATTTGCTGAAGTTGTAGTTTGTGATCTCTTAAGCTTGACGTGGATAATCTTTTTGTTCTATTCTTGCTTAGAGCTGATAGAATCAGCGTCTAACATTTTTGTTTCAATTAGCCGTTACTTGTTTCTACGGGGAATATGGAATCTTGGCGTTACAGTCGAAGATAACCTGGCAGAAAATGGAAGCCCCCAATTTTGCTCTTTTTCCTTTTGCTCATTTCATGTTCATTCGTACAAAAATGCTATGTTTTCTTCCAAATATTGTTTTGCTGGGAATCATTATACTTCCCTTATCAGTTGTTTTCTGGACATCTTTTTCCCTTTTTCTCTGCACGAACTCATTGGTTTCATCTATATTTGACCATAGCCAGTGCCCTTCTTTTTCTCTGCTGTAGAATTTCTACATGATAGGAAGAGATTCAAGAGACGCAGGCAAGACTTTCTGGAGACTGTTAAAGATCAATAGACTTGAACCAACAGAATTGGATATTAGTGAGGATTCTACTGTATATTCTGATGAAGAATGTCGTGACTTGTTGAAGAGGATACATGAAGGGAACAAGCCTACTGGTGGTCTTAAATTTGTTACCATTTGTTATGGTATCGTTGGTATGTGCTCTTTGATGAATTTATTTTTTCTAGTTAGTTACTCATTGGGAAGCTGTATTTTAAATAGTATATTATCTTTGTCTTTGCAAGGATTCATCAAATTTTTGGGACCTTACTACATGCTGCTCATTACGAGAAGGAGGCAGATTGGAAACATTTTCGGCCACACAATATATGCAATCACCAAAAGCGAAATGATTGCACTCCCAAGTCCTATTTTGCAGTCTGATATAGTTGATTCTAATCGTGAGAACAGGTCCTTTGTTTATACCACATGTAATGCCATTTGGAATTGATTAGAGATACAATGAAATGTTATTTTTAGTAATCCCCCATTCTAAGCAGGCAAATGTACATGGAGTGGATGTCCTTTTTCATTTTTTATTTAATTATTTTGTAAAAAAGTTCAAAATTGTGAGGATGAAGGTAGCCTCAACCAAGTGGTGTCGCCACATGTAACATGGATGGTATATGCATTTTCTCATCTCAAATGTTTTCCATCTAATTTATCCATGTACAATGTTCTCTTTGAATTATTAGTAGTCCTATGTACTTTTTTCCTCAATATGATTGTTTATCTTTTCCATTACAGCTAAGCTTCTTGATGGTATCATGTGTTTAAATCACTATATATCTTCTTGTGTAAGTGCAGTACCTAGATTCTTGTTGTTTATGTTGAGCAAATGTTTTCTTGTCAAATGCTTTCTAATATCTATAGTTTCATAGAAGGGGTTAATGGGTTATCTTTTTTGCAACTACAACTTTATCCTCCATTGGCTTTGAAGAAAACTTCTCATCTCTTCAATTTTATGATTATTTTTTCTATAGACAGGCATTCACCTGTTGTTATGTTTCTGTTGATGGCTTAGATACAAGAAGCTCCTATCCACAGTGGATCTCACACAAGACTTCTTTTTCAGCTACTCATACAATGTTATGCGTAGCCTCCAAAAGAACCTACATGACAAGCAGAATGATCATTTGGTTTATGAAACAATGTTTGTGTGGAATGAATTTTTGACTCGTGGAATCCGGAACAGTCTGAAAAACACGCTCTGGACTGTTGCTTTGGTCTGTGGTTTCTTCAAGCAGGTAAATAATTTTATTGAAGTAAGTTCTTTCCAGAGAATCATTTGGTTAGTGTGAAGAAAGAAATTTTCAACTTTTATTTTATTGGGTATTTACCTTCTCGATGTTCAAGAAGTTGACAGTATGAGCCTATATGATACATCCTGTTCAAGTAAGGTGGTTGTTATTCTGGAGGATTTTTTAATGTGTCCGGATGATGCAACTCATAATTTACCATGTAAACTTTTAGAAGATTTAAGTGGAAGGATACACTATTTTTCAAGTACCATTGGCACTCACTTGATTTTCACCACGTACACGATAATTGTTTTAATTGAATGGCCTGCACTACTAAAATGGTTTTGTGTTTGATCATTATGTTGATTTGGAGTGTCATTGATATAGACCTGGTTGATATTTTTATTTAAATATTAACTAAAGTGGGCAAATCAAATCCTTATTTTCTTTGTTCATATATTTAGCCTATGGGTTCCCTTCCTGATGGATTTTAGATGCACTTATGCCTTCAAAGTAGCTCTTCAAGAGGAACTTCTGAGCAGAAAATTGCTTTCTCTCTCTTTGACGAGGGTTCAGTTATTTCAATCAAATTTCATCTTATAAGAGAAGTCTCTTAAATTGGGTTTTTGTGCCAGTGGGTCCCCCTGACAGAAAATTCACTCTTGTGAGCTTTTTTCTCTCCTATCAAAGCTGTTAAACAAATGATTGTTGTATGCCATATCAGAAGAATTAGAAAAAAGACATGAAAAAATTGATTAAATGGACCCCCTTAGTCTCTTTAACGAGGATTGAATTCCTATCAAAGTATGTCTTGAAATAAATTAATGTAAATGAATAGATAAGCATAAAATAAATAAATCACATCAAATGTTCAAAATGCACTTAATCTTGGGTGGTGATTATAATGTGATCTTCACCAAATAGGGAATGCCTTAGGTTAGCTCCTACATATTTGACATCTCAACTACTTTACTGTTTTTCACTATGTAATAGGAAGCCTTCTTCTTAGTGCTGTTGAACATAATCTTCTGTATCATATTTTTTGAATCACACATGGTATCATGCTTGTGTTTGTGTTTTTCTTTGTGTGCATTAACTCTTAGATCATTCCTACAAGTCAATCTTTTACCAACCATATTTTGATGGCATTCCACACTATTATTTGACATTTCTTTATGTAGGCTAAGCTTTCAATATTTGGACATGAATTCATCTTGACTCTTATTGCAAGACGCTCGCGCCATTATGCTGGCACTAGGTAGATATAGAATTCTTTTTCTTGTTTAGAAAATTCTATAGGAATAATTGTTTTTGTTTATTTCATTTTTGATTCATATCCCTTGCTTTGTCTCTTGCAGGTATTTGAAGCGTGGTGTCAATGAAAATGGTATGGTAGCTAATGATGTTGAAACAGAACAAATGGTGTTTCAAAATATTCCTGGACAATTTCCAGCTCATGTAACTTCTGTTGTACAAAATAGAGGCTCGATACCCCTCCATTGGTCTCAGGAAGTATCAAGGCTAAATCTCAAGCCTGATATTATATGTAAGTTTTCAGAATTTAGTAAGCTTTTACATGTATATTTTCTCATGTTGTTTGATCCCTTTTGTGTTGACAGTGCAAAAGAAGGATGAGAATTATGAAACCACTAGGCTTCATTTTCGCAATCTCACTGGGAGATATGGACATCCAATTATTATTTTAAATTTGATCAAGGTAGATTGTTTTTGAATGCTTTTGGACAATAGACTGTTATAACCTTGTAGACATTAAATCTAATGAAAGCTTCTGCTTTGATATGTTTTTTTTATGATTAAGTGTTCCTTCTTTTTTTGTGTATTGTGATATTCATTTAAGCAGACGCAAGAGAGAAAGCCTCGAGAATCTAAATTGCGTGCTGAATTTGTTAGTGCAATCCATTCTATTAATAAAGATTTGTCTCATGAAAATCAATTGCGATTCTTACATTGGGATCTGAATAGACGGCCTAGAAGGTATTTTTTTTCAATTTGGACACATAATACAAGCAAACTGCTAGATTGAAACAGATTTTTAAATTGGAAATAGTCTGCTTGTTCTCCAGGAAAGCTGCAGACGTTTTGGAAGCATTAGGCAAAGTGGCACAATATGCTTTGGACTTGACTGGCTTTCTATATTGTCAAGTAGCACCAACTCTCATAGCCTATGATGCCTTGGCATCACATGATTTTGTGTATGTATTTGGTTGGATTTTTTCTTGAACTTTTGGCATTAGTCTCAAAGTTTTGTGTTAAACACCTTCTTGTTCTCTATGAGAAAATAAGTTGATCTAGCTGCAACTATCAGATTCTTTCAACTTGATAGTGCTTCAGTGTGCTCTTAAGTCTTAACTATTGGCATGTTCTAATGCATAGTTTATTCAACAGCCTATAACTTTTTTATAAAAAACCCCAATAGCCCTGGCAATAGAAAATGAAAGAGAACTTAATAATTATTTAGTTGATGATAAATAGGCATGGATGAATAATCATGATTGTGGAAGACGGCACTCACCTTGTACTAGACAAGAAGATAACGTTATTTACTAGGAAGAATGGTTACTGATGTAGGTTCCATAGGTGTGACCAAAGCAGAAGAGATGAGATGTGGATTTCTTGTCTTTTGCTATTGAGACCCCTTACTGCATGGGTCAATGATTTACGGTTAGGCAAGCATTTTACGCAACACCATCTCTTCTACAACCAAAACTAGCACTTTTTGATTTATTGAAGTCTTTTGACTTCATTCCATGTTTTTGGATCATAGGAAATGATTTTTCTAGCCCTAGGAAAACACTTTTCATTACAATTTAGATCTTTCTTTTATTACATTTTTACATGCTTTTTCATCTAAATCTACATTATAGATTTATTGGTGGCTGCCTGATCTTAATTTAGTTGTTTATTAACTTTATTTACAAGGGAAAATGGAATTCCAAACCATGTCCTTCTGGTTTTGAGAATCAGGGCAACTGTGCATGTTGGTTTTAAATTTTGTACGAGTTTTTTTGGATTCTACTTCTGGCAGAATGTTCTTTTTTCCCTTTTTGGGAGCCTCTTTGTAGTTGCTGTATGATGTTGCCATATTGCATGCCCTTGTTATACTCAAAGTTTAATTATTTTGATGAGTTAAAATATGCTTTGTATTTTAAAAAGATAAAGCTTCAACAAGTTTTCAGATGATATTTTTTCTTTTTGTTTGTCATGTTGCTTGATTACTATATTTAGCTGATTGGACAATAACACACAGGAGGAATTCCAATATGGAATTTATAAATAATAACCAAGACAACAGGATTGTTGATGCTACTTGTACCTCCAGAAAAGGATCTCCTGAAGATGCACATTACAACCGTTTAACAAATCTTCCCACATTTCAAAGAGGTGTTCTTCGTACAAACTGCATTGACTGCTTGGACCGGACAAATGTTGCCCAATTTGCTTATGGTCTAACAGCCCTTGGTCATCAACTTCGTGCACTTGGCTTAGTAGTTAATCCAAAAATAGATTTGAATACAACTTTGGCTGATGATTTGATGAGCTTTTATGAAACAATGGGGGATAAACTTGCAGTGCAATATGCTGGTTCTGCTGCTCATAACAAGGTACGAGTAAGTCTGTGAATTGCAATATATGATGAATGATTTTGATTATACAATTATGACGTGTCTGCATGGTCACTTCCATCCTTACCGAAGATTGTTCTGTTGTTTTTGAGTACATGCATTGGCAACTCTTTTTTTGAGCAAATAAAAAAGATATATTATTGATAAAAAAATGTACGCATGGAAAATCACACCATCCATCAGGATAATGGATGAGGCCAATATAAAATCATTCAATAAATATTTTACGTTTCTTGATACACATATGGAGTATATCTCAGTAGACAAAAACTCAGATTCTAACAGTTCACTTTAAATTACATGTTGCATTTGTTATTAATAATAAAAAAATGCAATTGAATGTTTATCAAATTATCCAGATTGTAATTGGTGTGGTTTATCAGATGTATTACCACTCGTCTTTGGTATTTTCACTCATGTTTATCAAATTATCCAGATTATAATTGTTGTGTTTTATCAGATGTATTACCACTCGTCTTTGGTACTTTCATTCATGTTTCCAGCTGCAGGCATCATTGATGTTCACCATCTCATCTTGTTTTGATAAAATATTCCAACCATGTCCAAGAGCATGCTATTTTAAACACATTTTTGTTGATCTATTCTGAGTCATTTTAAGCTGCCTGGTACAATTCACACATGATCAAAAGATCTGGAAATCTTGTGCACAACCCAGTCAAAGAAATTATTCTAGTTAACATCAGCTGTAACCTATAAGCATTAAGCTGCAGGCTTGGAGTGATTTCAAAGTTTCCCTTAGTGCAGGTTTAAATTTGAGAATGAAAACCAAGTTTCATTAGAAAACCCTTATGGTTGAATTTATCCAAGAAGAGATAAACTTCTACATGGAATGATGGTTGAAATATTAAGGTCGGATTAATGCAATAAGATCTGAACTTGTCAGAAATTCTCATTTCTGCATCATGTTTTGATAATCAGATAATTGGAACTAGTCCTCCAAAATTTTAAATTCCTAATTTGGTATTCTGATGATCATCATTTTCCACTTTTTAAAAGTAATTATTAAGATAAATTATATTTTCATTCGCACAACTAAATTGTTGTGCTTTTGTTGATATTTAGATATTTTCTGAAAGAAGAGGTTACTGGAAAGCCGCAATACAATCACAAGAGTTCTTTAGAACACTTCAACGCTATTACAGTAATGCTTATATGGATGCCTGCAAACAAGATGCAATAGATATGTAGGTTATTCTTTTCTTATTATAATTCAAATTTCAATCAACATCATGGTCTAAGATTCCCAGCTTTTTACTCCTTCTGGTCCTTATTTTTCTTGCGTTTGTCATTTTTATCTTACAGTTTCTTGGGACATTTTCAACCTGAGGTAGATAAGCCAGCCCTTTGGGAGCTATATTGTTCTGGAGGTTGGGCAAATGTATTTGCTGAGGCGCATACAAGGTATTTTATAGGCAATGTGCTTAGTTTGATAAAATGACATGGTGTTGTTACCAAACATTAAATTATTTTAGATCTTGGACTTGATTTTGATATTAGAATTAATTATCTTATTCTACTTTTTTCCTAGAGTAGGGATGGTCCACATAAGTTGATAATTATCAAAATAATAACAGTACATTGCCGTTGATAAATCACCTTGAGCTATTTGTTTGATAATTGTCTCAATAATAGATATCTCAATAAGTTGTGACTATCAAGCTTTATTGTATTTATATGTAATAATTGTTCTAATTTTGTATATAACAAAGTTCATTCGATTATTTAAATATAAACAATAATTTAAGCCATAATACCAATATAATGGGGTTGACCATATGAATTCTTTTCTTCCATGTATTTTTATCTATGGTCAAATCTCCAATTGAATTACATAAATTTTAATTTTTTCTCAAAATTCCTAACAAGTAGTTTTAGGTCTTCTTTTTTGTAATTTTGTGTACACTAAGTAATTTTCTTCTCCTAATTCGTACATCTTTTAACCTCCTAAAGATGTGACCAAACCACTTAAACATTTTTCTTTTCTCTTTACTTATATTTAATTGATGCAAGTCCTACTCTAATCTTAAGAAAATCATTTACTTATCCCTTATAATATTACTATGCATCCATCTAAGCATATGCAGCTCAGCAACATTATTTTTTTACAGATGATCATCTTTTAAAACCTAGTATTTTGAGCTATAAAATATAGCTATGTGAATAGCAATTTTATAGAATTTTCCTTTTAGTTTTAAGGGTATCCACTTATGACATAGTACTTTAGAAAGATTTCTCCACTTCATTTGCCCCACTTTAATTATATGAATAAACATCATTTATAATTTTCATCATTTCTACTCGTTACAGTCTCTAAGTACTAAGTTTTACATTTATGAATTTTATGGCCATCTAATTGTATACCTTAATTATTATTCCTATTTTTGACCGATACTCCATGTATTTAGATTTTAATCTACTTAATCTAAATCTTTTGGTCTCTAAAGTATTTTTCATAATTCTAATTTAGAAGTAATTCTTATCTTATTTTCATTAACCAAAATTTTGTGATTATGTCATCAACAAATAGTATACACAAGGTATCTCTTTGAATTTTCTTAGTTATTTCATCCATAACCAAGACAAATAAATATGGACTTAAAGGGAACCTTTTGTATAAACCCATATCTATTGGAAATTTCTTAGTTTCTTCACTAATAATTTTAATACTAGTAATTATTGTTTATACATGTTCTTTATAAGATCAATATATTATAGAAGTACATTTTTTCTGAAACTTATCATAACAAGTTTCTAGGTACTTTATTAGAGTTTTAGAGTTTAGAGTCTAGGGTTTAATGTACTTCATTATAAGTTTTTTTTAAACCAATGAAAACCATGTAGGAGTTCTTTTTCTTATTAACTCTTTTTATTATTTGTTAAGTAAATGGAAACTTTCACTGTTGATCTACTTGTTGTAAAGCCAAATTGATTTTGTGATTTTAATTACATACCATAATTTTTGTTCAATTACCTTTTCCCATGATTTTATGGCATGAGCCATTAACTTAATATCACAATAATTATTACAATTCTATGTCTCTTTTATTCTTAAATATAGGTATTATAACTCTTTCTTCATTTATTTGGTATCTTCTGTCTTTGAAATTATATTAAAAAAACTTATTTAAACACTTAATCTCTACTTCATCCATGCACTTTCTTACTTCAATAGGAATATCATCTGGTCTAATTGTTTTCACACATTTCATTTTCTTAATAGTTTCTTTTATCTTTGAGCTACTAATTCTTTTAAAATAACTATAGTTTATATCATTTGTATTACTATTCAAATTTTACATGTAAAAGTTTCTTATGGTAGATTTATTATAAAAAATTTCTAAAATACCTACGCTCTCTCTTGGATTTCATTTTTTATTATTATTTACATATCATTCAGTTATTTTGTCTTTGATATGGGTTTCCTCTTGAAGCCCTCTTTGTGTTTTGTTCTCTAGCTTGCCTATTGCTTATGTAGGCCTTCTTTTATTTTTTCTCATTTTTAATATACTTATGTTGAAAAAGATATCAGACGCACAAGTATGAACATATATACATCATCCTTTGGATTTTGAAACTTTTTCAACTTCCCCCGTAATCTTTTTCTGTTGATTCAATATATTTCTATGGATAAATTAAACTGATATGGCTTTTCTACCATTGAACCGAAATAATCTAATAATCTGATGATTCCTGATTTGCTGTAGTTAATATAATGACACAATCTATGGTTAACCCTAAGCAAATGAGGGAAATCATTAAGCTGCTTATAGGATTTTCATGTGGTGCTATGCACTTATTTAAATGGTCATCTAAATTCAATTAAAATGGGAACTAGTTATAGTTGGTGTTGCAAATGCTGAGCTGAGGTTGTAATATCTGTTACTTGAAACCATAATAGGAATTTTCTCATGTTTTTTTTGAGTGGTAGAACTTCATCATCTTCTTTGGAGGGTTATATATTACGGTGATCATTTGTTATTTAGGCCACTTTTCAGGCGGTCCCTTTCAGTTGGTAACATTTTAAGCGAAAGCAGCTCATCTATATCAGCTACCATTGGAGAGAAGAAACTTATTAAACCAGCATTGCCAGATCGGATGCTTGGAGATGGAGAATCCAATGGTTTATCTATGTCAACTCCTGAATTTGCAACTTGTGAACCTGAAGAACCAAGTACCGGGTTAGCAGCTCTACATTAAAACTTGTTAAACAAGTCTCATGATCTAGGTTTTCCAAGAATAAAAATCACCGGGCCCCTTTGGTAAAGCATTTTTTTGTTTGGAATATTTTAGTGATGGAAATAATAACTGACTGCTGATGCTGCAGATATAAATAAAATAAGATAAAAAAAATGGAAATAGGAAAAAAAGTCTCTACACGGTGGGATCTTTGGATTTTTTTAAACCATTTGGAAATTTTTTTACTAAATTTCAGCATTTGGGATGAGGTAACCATCGTGAGACACAACAGTTACGTCACAGTCATGGTTGCAAGCTTTGAAAATACCACCATTACCCCTTTTACATTGTATATAAAATCTTCCTGGATCATATATATTTCTGAGTACATTCTCATCATGGATGGACAGGTCTGTTTTTGGCAATAGCGATCAGGTGTATTTTAACCAGCATAATTTTTATGGATCAGACTTTTCAAATTTTCTTGATTTTGACCGGCTGTCATCATATGGGAACTCACTTGAGGGGGAAACTAACGGAAGGTATTCTCTTCATTCATTCCATTTGTAGACACTAAACGATATAAATCATGATAATTTTGTGATTTCTTTAAAATGCTATACGGCACTAACTAGATATTTACATCAGTTCTTGTTAGTGCAGTAATCTTCTGCCATGTCATTCTTTAAATAACTATACTTCATTTCGAAGTTTTCCTGTATCTTAATTATGTTATTTTTTCTACATCCCGTACTTGAGGTCTAAGGTGTAGAAAATCAACAAGGAATTACTTTTATTACCGTCTGCATATAGTTGTTAGATCGTAGATCATTCGCTCAAGATATGCATACTGAATACAAGTTCTCTCTTATTTTGTCTACAGGTCATCTCTAATGAATTCCTCTGTCAAATCCCACTCAACGGATTACTCAATGGATGGCACGGCTGAGGAAATAACTCCAAGCATGTGTGAGTCTAGTACCAAGGTTTGTATTCCTCATGCTGTAGCTGATTTCATTTATTTTATCATCTGATTTCATTTATTTTATCTTGCTCATCAACGTGGAAGTGAAAAATTAAAAATTGAAATGATTCTTTGAAAATCAAATGGCGAAGTTAATCTCATTCTCAGGGTCCATTCCTACCTGGCTATCAATATTCTAAGAATAGTGTGTAGCTGCTGTTGGACTACCACCCAAAACATTCATGTTGGAACCTGGACGTCTTCTGCTGGAAGAGATTCATTCTGAGAATATTGGCCTTGGCCCTGTTTTCGTTTTCAACGGCTCTTGGGAGAAATCCGAAGAATGGTTGCACTCAGTATCATAAACTTCCATCCTAATGCAGGTTACAAATTCAACCGAATTACAGACGGCCGATGACATGTTGCAGTTTTCCAAGCACTTTTTGCGTTGGGTTGTGCATGGGGAGACTCTCTGCCATTAATGCTGGGTTTTTGGTGGGTGATACTGCTACCTCTCATCCGTCTGTTCATCAGAAAATACATATAGTAAAGGGTCTGTCAGGACTTTGGACACTTCAGCAACGTACAGGCTTCCCCTTTTTTGTAAGGTATCTTTGCCTTTCGTCCCTACCCCTTGTATTAATAACATTAAATCAATTACAGAAACTTCACGGTTGTAGGTTGATAATTTAAGGAGTAGATAGGTATATTATTCTTTCAAAGCCCTACATGATTCTTAAGAGGGAAAAATGTTGTTTTGTAAATATAATAATAAGTGCAAGGTCTTTTCTCCTTCGACCTCCATGGTTGTGGGAGTTCTGCTCCATACAATCTGTATTTCTTTCACTCTATGTAACTTTAATAATGCACATTGCATTTCTTGCACCGATATCTCGTACTAACTGGCCATTTCAGTGACTTATGATTATCAGTGTTTTCCATAGTGGGATGCTCAAAACTTGCTACTCTTGTAACAGCATAGGTATGCATGAACGGTGCATCTGCCATTATCGTACATGGCAATTTGCATTGGAACTGATCTTTCTTCCAGTTTTTCCAGTTGTTGATTCTTCATAGATGACAAATCTACCTCTCTTGCAATATACCCAAATTGTCCGAAGACAAAAACCATCAAGCAAAATTCAATTCACTTGAGTAAATGGTAGTAGACAGGTAAAGATGGTGTCAAGCTTGTTAGTCCAGCAAGCTCTACTGTTGATACCAGACTTCCCTTGGCAGATTTTAGCTGGTACGTATTAGATACATGAGTAGATGTGAGTACCGAATATGGGACACCGGATCTGTCCAAGTTATTATCATTTGCGTTTTGGAAGAGGGTGGCTATCTACAACACAAAGCTGCCCATCGTTTAAGGTTCGAGACCTGTTCGCTGATGGGGACAAAGGCCGAGTGCTCAGGTACACCAGACCGTGTGGGTCTATCTATGTTAGTTATTATTAATTAAAGCATGCTAATTGTTTAGGGGTGTGAGATTATTCTAACATCTACCAGCAGCCTTGGAGAGTTTGGTGTACTTTGACGTGGTGCATTGATATCTTCCTTTGGTCTCTGTTGATCGGCTTGACATTAGTGGTGTGTGTGTGTGTGCGTGCGTGTGATAGTGGTGGGTGATTATGGATTGCTGAGGAATTGCAACTATAGTGGTCAACAAAGCTGACAATTACTTTGACCTTGCTGCATGGTTGTTGAACCGCACAGTGATTGAGGGGGTTTTTAAGGCTTGGAGGTGGGTTCAATTATATGTATCCAGCAGTGAGCAATAATGATTATCATATAGATTTTGACAATATAGACGTGCAGTTGACAGATAAAGTAATTTTAGCACGTGAGATTGTGGTTTAGATCTTGTTTTTCGTCTTTCATCCCAGCTTATTTTTCCTCTTGGTTTGCACGCACTTCTCATTGTCTTCTGTGACGTTCGAATCTATGCCCACCCACGCCTCGCTTTGTGCCTCGTCGAGCTGCTGCATATACGTTCTTCCTTCTCTTGCCTGAATCGTCGACGTTCCCTCCCCTCGTCCCTATCATTTAAACCCGACGTCGCATGATTACAAATAATATATAATTATATGTAAGGTACGTACGTGAGAACACCATTCATTCGACGAAATTAATTATGAGTTGGTCGCCCGCCAAACTCGTTGATGATACCTCCATCCTCCAGCTGAGCGTCGACTTCCCTCCTGATGATAAGGTGGAAACAATTCGATCTTGTCAAGAACAAGCAAATCAACCCAACCCCAAAGCTAGCTAGAACTTGATTAATGATACCATTCATACTACATCTTTTTCAAAGTTTTCTACATGTATTTAATTAATTATCAAAGTGATCACATTGACCTGGAAGCTCCGGTGCCCACTTGCTTTTCCACCTCTTCTTTGATGCCAGGCACCTGCAAGGGAAGATCAGTAACAGACCAGGCGGTACTCGATCAGCAAAGTCGACCATATATGATGCAGTACCTACCTTCCGATCGACGTCCGTCAGAATACAAATTGGTTTTCCTCCCTCGAACTTCACCGTCGCCGTCGAGCCGTGGTCGGGACAGATGAAGTCCCACACCACCGCGGTAGAGTCCTCCACCACCGAACAACGCTCTTCCAATTTCCTTCGGTCGGAGGGTGACACCTGATCCGACGGCACGACGATGATGGGAGGAGACGAAGGCAGCATTTTTCTCCTTAATTATCAGGCCCACACCGAACACCTCCCCCTTCTTCCCATCGAGGACGACGACGAAAGCAACGTAGCGTTGATGGATCCTCTATTTATCACCTGCTCGATTCAGATTTCTTACCTTTTTTCAACGGGCCGGCCAGCATGTACAGTGTTCGGCGGCGGCGGCAGAGTGTCGCGTTATTCAACAAGAACGACTGATCATCGATGCCGTCACCAACGTAACGTACGTAGCGTCGATTCAAAGGCGTATATGATTTGATCTCGTGGATTTTAACTTACCACATATGATATACAAATTTTAATTTTATTTATAATTTACGATGTAATTTTTTTTTTTTTAACACGATTCTATATTTACAAGTCTCTCGTTTGAGTACGTACTTTACGTGATGTTTTACATTCAGTTGATTTTGATATTATATAAATTTTACTTATTAATAATTGATTGATAGAAAAAAAAACTATAAGTAATATAAAAATCTTAATTTTACTTATTATTATTAATGTAAGATTATTTTTCTTAACTGATAAAGGTCTATATTCAAAATATGCATATCAAACACTTGTAATGTATTGTAATTGAAGCCGCTGGTTGTAAACAAACACTTGTAAAACTGGTTTTGTAATTTCATGGAGTTGTATGCATGGAAATGAACTTTTTCAATTCAATTTTTATTATGTGTGTTATAAATACCAATGACAAAAGTAGACCATTTGGATTGCAATAAATTATAGTTCAAAGTTAAATAAAATTTCACCAAAAATACATCACGCTCACAATCTACGGCTTTTCATCTTCCAACAGCTAGAGGAATGTAAACTTTGTCAAATAAAACTATTGTATCTACTTTTAGAACAAGATCATCGATGTGAATGAGAGGAGCCTTGAAGATCCACCCATGATATTAGTATCAAGGCTTGTTTGTTTAAATTATATTTATTACACACTTTTACTTTTTACTACGTATCTCTTAAACAAACACACCCAATTAGCACAGCACAGTATCAGTGAGTAGCGTATCGCATGCTGCATCGAAGCATCTTGGGTGATCTCTGGTAGGAAAACAATAAACCAAACACAACCCATGAAGGAACCTTCGAACTGGATCGATGGTCGAAAGCAGCAGGTGCAGGTTCGTACACATACAGACACGAGCGCAAGCTCTTGTTCTTCAAGAACACTACTCTTACAGAAAGAAGCATGCAACAGTAGTCAAGGAACTGGGGTGCTACGGTTGATTCCACACCCAACCAAAGCTGCAAGGCAACAAACAACACTCAAGCGTGACACGGTTTAGAATTCATCAAAGCCCCCCCACAGGTCCGCTGCGACCAGGGTGTCAAACGAATCCAGCTCCGAGCCGCCATGGAGATAAGGGATGTGGAGAAAGTTCATGTATGATTCAAAGGTTGGCGGCTCCACCGAGAGCTTCATGGGATCAGAGTCCTCTGCTGGGACGGCCGTACCAGACCGGTTCTTCCGAGGGGCTTCATCTTCCCCAAACATCAATTCATCCGTCAGCTCGGGTGCAAACACTGAGGCCCGAGATTCAAAAGAATTGCAACCCTCGTCGGAAAGAAGAGGCATGGCAGGTTCCTCCATGGTGGCGGCACAGTGAGATTTCATCGCAGGCGACCGCATGATCTGTTCCTTGACATCAATGGCCTCAAAAGAGGAATGCATATCACGATCATGGTCATTCATAAAACCAGAGTTCTGCTTCGAACCAGCCTTCTCAGATTTCTGAGGCGCGGCAGGAAATTGTTCTTCAGGAAAGTTCACCTTTGCCTTCTTGCCCCGTATCCTTCGGGCTTCCGCATCGTAAGCTCTTGCAGCTTCTTCTGCAGTGTTGAAGGTACCAAGCCAGACACGAACCCCTTTGCCAGGGTCTCTAATCTCAGCTGCCCATTTTCCCCACGGGCGCTGTCTGATCCCCCTGTACTGGTTTTTCCTCTTCCTCTGGGAAGATCGATTCACAAGGGCACTCGATTCGGGAGCCCTTGATGTATTCGAAAACTCTGCAGAATTCATAAGGTAGAAGGAATAAGAAAAAAAACTTGGAGAAATTATCAATCGCGATGACCACTTTTGAGGATGAATCTTTTCTTTTCTGCATTTGCATCTACGAAATTTTCCATCCAAGGGTATTCAAGAATCTAGAATGTGAAAATGAAAATCACCCAGAGCAATTCCTAAAATGCAGTTGTAACCTTCATCCATTTCCCAATAAATGGGGCAGCGGATGCCATGGTGATCTCTGGAACAATGAATGAACAGCAAAACAACATGGAACACAATCTCTTCGGCTTGCAAGAACCATGCAAAGGTGCTGGCAAGTGTTTATGGGCAAGCGGACACTGTGATTCCTTTCAATGTTCTTTATGCAGCAAGAACCTTTTCTTCCAAATTTACACTATCTATAAGAAATCACAGTGTTATGCCATAAGATTTTGGTACTCATGAATGGCAATGCAATTCAAGTAGGTACCTTAAAGCTAAAGGTAGTAATCTCAGAAAGCTTCTGGTGGACCTGGCAGAGAATCCTTGACTTATAAAGGCTTACAAGTGAGAATCTAAACCATGAGCATAGAAAGCAACTAAGAAAAATTGATTGAAGCAAATAAATCTTTTATCATGAACACCATTGTTTCATGTTAGTATTCGACTAACAAAAACTTGGTAAGGGGACAGAACCAGTTTTATGGAGACCAAATGCAACAGGATCCACACAAGTATAAAAACCTCAGATAACATTTGAATTTGATCCCATCCTAGAGACTAGAGAGAGATCTAATATGCAATTTTTGAATCTTAAACATGGATTTCATAAAACTACGGAGAAAATTTCTGAAGTAACCGCTTCCAAACCTGCAGCAAGAACATTTAAAATTGAAGTAGAGAACATCCAGAAGGTATTATCGAGAGACTAGAAGTAAAATATTAAGATGATAAATAAAGAACAAAAAAATAAACAAGAAAATTAGGCAAGAAGACAGAGAGACAGAATTGATGTCAAATTCCAGAAGGAGAAGCTTGGATGGCAAAATTCATGGAACCATCGCTAATATGTAAAAATACTGCATCCGCAGTCCCTTCGATGGATGATGTACTCGAGACATGAGAATACCAAAAAATCAACATCGATCAATACTGACAGTGAAGACAGCAAATTTCCAAAAGAACCCACAAGAAGAAACTGCAAGCAATCAACGATTTGGAATGCAGATGCTATAAAAAGAAAAGGCCTGCACAGAGATAGAAGCATAGAAAACTTGCAGGTTAAAACAAATAGCATTGTGATTCCTGATTTTTTTTACAAAAAAAAAAAAAAAAAACCCGAAGAGAAACATGCTGTAGCAAGCAGCCTTTCCAGCAAATGATCACCGATCACATCCACATGTGAATCGCACCGCACGCAGGGGAAAAAACACACTTTTCTCTCATAGTCCACATTGACCAGTAGGAAAAAGTTGTTCTCTCCGTTCTCAAAAAGACGGGATGAAACAAAGGAATCTCTTTTTCACGAGCACGGACGGAAGGAAAGCAAACCCAGAAATGGAAAATTAAATTTCGTGAGACACAGAGATCACCTCTGCCAAGGGGAGCTCTGGGGGCTAAGGCAGCGAAGGGCTTGACATCAAACTCATCATCGCTTTCCACCTCCGACTCTTCATCGTCCTTGAACTCCCGGAAGTCGGCCTCGAAATCATCCTCCGCCGGCACGCACCCACCAGAAGCCTTCTTCTTCGTCCACCTCCTCCTCTGGTTGGAGGGGTAGATAGGGGAGTCATTCCTGGCGCCGAGATCAGTCCACAGATGGTCGGCGGTGACGCGCCCCGAGGAGCGGGCCGCCGCAGTCGCCGGGATGAAGTCCGATATGATGGCACCTCCACACATCCTGGGCGCAGCGTAAGGAACGGAGAGCTTCTGAGCTTGGCGACCTGCGACAATAGAAATGGGTAGATGAAGCGAAAATGGCCGGAAAGCTGAGATCTTTGATCTTTAACGGGCAAGAGAGAGAGAGAGAGAGAGAGAGAGAAGGGGGAGAAAAGTGACAATGGTGTAAAATATCTAATAAAATTAATTGAGTTATAGTAAATTAATTTTATAGATATTTAATGTAACAATAAGAATATATTAAGATTGATGTACTTTTCTTTATTTTTCTTAAATCTTTTTATTTCTTTGATAAATTTAAAATTAAAATATTAAATTTATCAAATTACTTTATTTCAATAAAATAAGTAAAAATTTAAAATAATAACTTAAGTTTAAATATCTCTGGAATCGATTTTTTATAACTACAAAATTACTACCAGAGGATTAATACGTAAATTAACTATTTCTGGAAATAACTATATTTATATTATTTTAATAGATTTCAATCTTCTAATAATACTTTTAGAAAATTGATTTGTTCAAATATAAATTGTTCTTTTAAATTTTTATTATTTTCGTTGAAATGAAGTAGTTTAATTATTTTAGTATTTTAATTTAAAATTGTGGAGAGAGGTAGAGATGATGAGAATTATGTATTCTCAACTATTAAATTAAATAACTATAAAATTAATTTTTTATACATATGTTTTCTCTTTCTCAATAAAGCATTTAATGAATCCCGTGAAGTCAGTCACTACCGCTAACCTTTTACTTTTACAAAAGAAAATATATATCCTCCTCTTTTACATAAATGTCTTGCTTTATATAAATAGTAATATTTTAATTGAGAAGTACTCGTGTGAGATAACGCAATGTGTAGGGTGAAAAAATGGAGCTTACATTAATTACAAACATCAAGAAAATTTAAGTCGTTTGATAATAACATATTTTAAATCTCAATTCTAAACGAAGTTCAAAAAAACTGTACGATGTGCACTGCCACTCCATCCATGTATTTGCTTCTTCGTGAATACGATCAAACAATGACGCTGAAATTAATTAAAATATCTCCTCCTTAGATATTTATAAATGGAAGAGATTAATTAATCGGTAGCTGGGGCTTGCGTGCTACCACGCCATTTGCGGTAGAACAGCTGCAGCAGGAGGTAATATATGGCGTGAGGTGGTGGTGGACTGGTGGGTGCATATGTATATATATATACATGGTACGTACGTACGTGAGTGATCAATCTAATCTGCTCTCTCTACTCATGGGAAGGTGTCCGAGCCATCACATTTCCAAAGGAAGAAAAGGTAGGGAAGGTGGAAGATCAGCTCACGGCAATGGCAAGGTGGGAGGTGATTTTTCCGGAGGAGGTTGAAGAATGAACGGAACCGGCCACATTAATTAGAAATGCATGTGAATCAGCGTCGCATGGGGACAGAATTAAGCTCTTCTTTTCACGGAAAGCAAGAAAGAACGGTGTGGAAGGTGAGAGCAATGGGTACGGATCTGCAATGAGGGGGAAAGAGTGGAGTGCACGTATTCATTCCACGTAATGCGCGCTGTAGGTTTCTGTACGTGTGCATGCATGTATATATTTTTAGTTTTATTTGTTTTATTAATTTTAATTTTAATTTTATATAAATTTTTTTTATGTATTATTATTATTATATAAATTTTTATCTTATAAATTATTATATAATTTTCATATCGTTTGTAAAATTATCTTCAACTTCAATTCTTCACAATTATTAAAGATGAAATTAGAGTTGAAATTGAATAAACAAATGAATTTTTAGATTATAAAAAATATATATATGGTAAATCACGTGTAGTATTTTGTCAAACTAAACTATATTATATATATTGATAACACACTTGTACTTTTTCTAAAAAACAAATCTACGCTCAATAAATCGCCCAAAAAGATAATGTTAGAATTTCATCTTGAATCTAATTAATTATAAGTGAAAATAATTTTTATATACTCATCTTAATTTAATTTATTCTTTACATTTATTAATGTAAAACGATCCTAACAGAAAATGTCGAAAGAATTCAAGAAGATTTTTTCTTTCCTTTGCTTTTTCGAAGAACTGGTAGTTGATCATATATAATGGGCTTCGGTGCAGCGGATGAAACCGGGCCGAAAGCACGACATGGGCCTTCAGTCGGGCCTAGAATGTCGTTTTGGGCCTTTCATGCGTGAAATCCTGTACTTGATTTTTACCTTCCATTAGTTGAAATCCTGTAGTCGGTGTTCTCAATATTTGGATTACTTTGATAAAAACTACCTTCTCCGGCGTTACAGTGATTCATTCGTTTACATCGACTGCCAGATCAGCACAGTAGACCATACGTTAACACTTTACTATTTGTGAGTTTTTGGTGAAACAAGAGACATTAATTGCTTTTAATGGCGGAGATTTTAAGAATACGTCGAATACAACATGGTATGTGAGTAATTTTTCTCGTATTTTTGACATATACATTCTTTACTTAAAAGTAAGTAAAGAAAAATTTTAAATTACTTTGTTGATATAATATGATGTCACATCTTCAATTGACTCGACATGTTTTTTTACCTAAAAGGTAATAAAAAGCTGCGTGTGTCAGAAAGCTGAAATTGTTCTCTGCTCTCGCTGTTGTCCGAGGAGGAGGGGAGGAGGGAGCTTGCTCTTCCCTTCCATCTCTTCGATTGTCTGCTCCATCCGTCTCACGGGATATTCTGAAGAAATGGATTGTGGAGCGCAATGGGTATGCCGTAGATTCTGGTTCGGCTACATCTCCGGCGGAGTTCTTCGTTCTATGTTTCTGTTCTCTCCTTTTCCTGGTCCACAGTTGTTGGATATGACTATAGGAAATTCCATGTTGGTTTTGATCCTGATTCTTGTTCGCTTATGGTGATCTGCACTTGGTATGGGTTTGGTTTGCGACTTGGGTTTTGTTTTGCTGATCTAACACATTGATGGGTCGGATGTGGTTTTTTTCCTCTTCTTCGCGTGCTTAGGCTCCCTTTTTCTGTGATTGTACTCCTCCCAGCAGTTAGTTTTTAAAAATGATTGATTGCTTCTTGGGTTTCCTCTACGTTACTCGTTTTATTTACAAATCCAATTTTTTATTGACAATTAAATATCAGATATGCTTAGTTATCAGGCTTCTCAACTTAAGAATCAGTGGCTTTTTTTTCTGAAGTAGAATGCATCTCGGTTTGTGGAGAAACGTTTCAGTTATTTGGTGGCTTATCGTAGCTAAATTGTGATGATCGGCCTTGTTTCTTGCACTTTCTCTTCTTGATAACCTCATGCTATTGATGCTTCTAAAATTTCTACTTTTTCTGTTGAATGTATCGAAAAATTTCATCTGATTCCAATTTTCTGCTAATATCATCGGTTTCTATTCTTCTATAAATCAATCATTTGAAAAACATTGGTGTTTGTTTTCTTTCATCAGATGCACTTCTAAGAATTAAGAGGATCCAAAGCTCCGTCTTCTTCAGTTTACCATCAATTAAGTCTGACACTCTTCACAATTTCCCACTGGAGTTGTGCCTCTGAGATTGGTACTGAAGACCAGCAACTGCCAACAATGGATGAATTTCATGGTTCGTTTCTTCCAAATTCATCATGGGAAGACCCAAATTCTATTCAAGGGTCATCTTTGGTGTGCACCACTGCATCAGATACTAGAAGTGTGCTACCTGAATCATATGGAAAAATTGAACAGAATCGAGTGATTCCGACTGATCAGATGCTAGGGGGACTTCAATTTCATGAATTTGATGAAAGTGCAACAATATTCACTGCTGGCGATCTGAAATATGGTCTTGATTCTTCTTACTTTCCTGTTGACAGTCTGACTCAACCAGAAATTCCAAATCATTTTCCTCTAGAATCACAGCATGAAAACCAGATTCCCGAGAAATCGTACTGCTTTCAAGGAGCAACAGGAAACAACCAGGCAGCTGGATCATTCTGTGCGAATCATGGTTCTGTTAGGAGCAATGACAGTGACCCATCTGCTTTCCCTCATTCTTTAGAAGATTCACCGTCTACCTCTGTAGTTCCACCTCTGTGGACATCTGCATATCCAAGTGTTGTTGGATCTCTTGCAATGGATCATGCGAACCTTCAGAACTTAGGTGGCTTCCATGATGAACTTGTGAAGAATGATGCCGGTGTTTTGGGAAGAAAATGCAGTGATGGTGACCTTCAAAAAGGCACCTTTCAAATGATTATAAATGTAGGAACTGCATATCTTTCTGTTTACAACCTTAAATTTTTGAATTTGAAACATGAGTCTAACATTTCTTCAATGCATTGTAATGCCACAGGGGCAAAAGGATCTACACAATCCTGAGTTCTCTTCTTTCACAGCTGTCTCTCAAATGAATTCAACAGGAAATTCTACTTCCATGTCTTGTAATGATCAGGTTCAGAAATTTCCTTGGTACTTTTTCTCCATTGGTATAGGTTGCACTTTATTTACACTAACTTCAAACAGTGCATTGGGCTGCAGTTCATTCTGTAGCAATAGGTGGGCTAGTTACAATCACTGACCATGTACATCCATCTCTCACATTCATCTGTTGCAGGGTGGTACAGCGAATACTGTCCAGCAGTATGCAAGGAATGCTCCAGTAACTCGAGCACAGTCTATTCAAGCCAATGCCAATGGAACTCCAAAACAAAGACGAGCAAGAAGAGGTCAAGCAACCGACCCTCACAGTATTGCTGAACGGGTGAGTTTGATGTTAGTTTTTTATTGAGATAAAACTAGATTGTTGATGATCGTACACACAACATCATGCTATCAAGAATTCATGTTTTGCTGTGTAATTGGTGCACAGCTTAGGAGGGAGAAAATTGCAGAAAGAATGAAAGGTCTTCAGGAGCTTGTCCCAAATTCTAATAAGGTGCATCACTGCTCTGCATATTTCTATATTAGTAGTGTTTTTTCCTTTCTTTGTCAACTTTATAAGAAAAAGGAAAGACCAATATATCACTATTTTCTCTGTGTACACTCCCGTGAATTTTCTGAGCGTCATTTAAAGTTCATCAAATAGAGGATTCTGGTTCAGTCTAGTCTTTTCTACTCAGTTGAATTGAGGAAATGTTTGTCTGGGCATGATATTTTTTCAAAAATTAAGCCTCAACTCTTTGGACACTGTTTTAAGATATGATTGGATGCTCCTATAATTTTTGAACATATTTATAAGAGTTGAAGAGTCTTAGCTGTATAATGTCAAGCCAGTTGGTATGCCTTGTTTCAGATTTTGTTTATGTCGATAACCATTTGCATTAGCAAGATTTCAGTTTTCATTGTTTTATAATACGGCAACATTATACTATTTCAGTCACGGTTGTCGGTAGGATGTGTTCTGGCATGTGCTCCTCCTTCCAATGATCAAGGTGTTGTAGTTTCGTAGGCTCTCTGTTTTACCTGGTTCTCATCCCTGATTCTAATTACAAATTTTATCTCGCTCTGAAGTGATTACCTGAGAACTCGTTGATGGGTGAGACTTTCTTCAAGCTACTTTGTTTGGGTTTCTTCCCTTGAATTCCTATTTTGGGATATGTCAATGGAATTGTGACCATACTTCAGGGTTGAAACCTGTGTTTGCTCATTGTTGTGTGGAAAAGTTAATCTAGGTAGATTAGTTGTACAAGTGTAATATTAAATGGTCGAATGCTTGTAAAGACTGGCAAAGAGCTTAGGTTCTACGACAGTATATCATCATCTGCTTTCTCAAGTGTTGCACCTGATAGCCTTTCTTGATTTGCAGACAGACAAGGCTTCTATGCTTGATGAGATTATTGACTACGTCAAGTTCCTTCAGTTGCAAGTCAAGGTTGGGATTATGTCTTGAATTTGTTCTTTAAGATCTGTTACCTTCGTTGGCATTTCTAAGTATGAATGCTCCGTTGGTCGCGTGTTTCATTTTCCTTTCCTTTTTCTCCCACACGATTGGACTGTGCAGGTTCTGAGCATGAGCAGGGTTGGTGCCGCAGGAGCAGTGGTTCCATTAATTTCAGATATTCAACCAGAGGTAGACGACTTTCGGTCGTAGTCTAAGATGGATTTGGAGTCCTGGCGCTTTTGAATTGCCGGAATCATACTAAACCAGACCCCTTAATTTAATTTTACAGGAGACTGTTAATCTACCGGTATCACCTTCAGCCATTCTAGGAGGAAATGATCATCCATTGGAACCTTACCATAACGTAGAAACCGAGCATGAAGTGGTAAAGCTGATGGAGTCCAACATCACCACGGCCATGCAATACCTTCTGACAAAAGGCCTCTGCCTCATGCCCACAGCTCTTGCAGCGGCAGTCTCTTGCGCCGCAATTCCTCCTGTAAAGAAGGAACCCAATGCCTCTACCTGTGACACTTGCTTCAATGAATCCATGAAGCAGACGGAAAGTAATGGCGACCTGGAACCACCAAACGGTGGCAATGGAACTGTTACCCAGCAAGAGTATCGAAGTCCTCCAGCAATGTCAGAGATCTCAAGCCCAAGCATAGTGGGGAAGTAGCTGATGCTGCTTCCCATCTAGATGATCCACAAGTTGGCTGAATGAGGCCAGATGAATACCAATGACTCCTCTCTCTCTCTCTCTCTCTCTCGCTGCCCGGTATTTGTCTAAAATCATTAGTCTTTAACATTATTTATAGTTAGAATATAGGTTTTTTTTACCATCACTGTTTTATCCTTTTATGTGTAAACCACACGCAGTAAATATTCTTGATGACGCTGAAAAAGCTGTTCTCTTTTCCAGCTTGTCTGATAATTTGGTTCAAGCAAGCACACTCGTTATGACAATTAATATGATATATCTCCGAACCGGTAGACACCGAGGAAAAGTAATTTCCATTCAAAACAAGGGCGATGTGATGTAGAATCTTTAAGATTCAAGCCTGCAGACTATTCCAAATCCTCCTTTAAAAATTAGGCGTTATTTGCTAGCACAAGATTTTCATGTAGCATTCATATGATGTGGTACATAATCATTTTCCCCAATGTAGGATATTGTTTAGCAATCAGAATATTATAATAGGATGGAATAGAATTTTTTTAAAAAAAAGTAGTATTCCTTTCTCTAAAATTTCACATTTGCAGTAAATACCGTCTACAGGATAAAGATTCTTTTTTACGCATCTGAACCCCATACAAATTGGGAGCTTTTTACCCTTCAGGGTAGTTAAGGAACAAAAACTTATTATGCGAAAATCGAGCATAATATCACAGTTGAAATTCCTAAGTCTCATTCCCAAATTTCAAAGATTTTCTCCTGCCAGTAGTAACACTACATTGCGGGCAAATGTATTCCAAGCCACCCGTCTTTGCATAGTCCTATAAAAAAAATGATACAATTAAAACATGATAAACTCTTTCAAAAAAAATTAGCCCTTAGCAACAACTCCTGTATAAATGAGCTTGGCAGACCAAACACAATAAATCTAGTAGAAACTGATCTAGGATTCTGGTAAATTGGTATCAAGGTTTACACCTTAAAAGCTCCGAGACCCTGCCGCCTGTCGCAACCAAAGTGTGCCCACTCACCACATAATCCACAGTTCACCCAGTCACCAGGAGCACTACTGGTGAAGGATTCATCACTTGTTAGAAAAACATCTTCAGAACAAGTATGAACCACAATTACAGAAGCAGTGAAATGAAAAGCAGAGAAAAAGAGGATTGACGACCTGTGACACAATAAGCAAAATTCTCCATCCACATCATCATGTGCAAGTTCATACTCAAGCAGATAGGTTTCATAATGCCTTTTCAATGAGTTGCCAACACCCTAGAGAATGAGAGAAATATTAAGCACTTCCTTTCTCGTAAGAAATAAGGCGATCATACAAGCTAAGTGTCATTTATAAATTATAAGCTGCTAGAAAATGAGCAATTTGTGCACCACGCACTCATGTAGAGACACTAGAAAGAAATAAAGTCTAATTATGTTTTAGTTCAATAGATAAACTCTTTTTCTTTATGTTTCTTTTGGTGAAAAGACAAGGACGAAACCCATATTATTAGGGTGTTTTTTATCCAACCCATCCACCTATTTTCACCAGATTCTCTCCCATAAACCACATTTTTTCCATCAATCTAAACCAACTCTCTGTCACAAATTTCAAGGAAAAACCAACATGTAATGAATATTTACTTTTGTGCTTTCATTTTAACAATGAAGGAATATATTAATCCTTTTAGACAACACACCACTAGATTTTTTCTGTTGCCGTATTCATAAACTTCTATCTTTAAAATGTAATGATCGTCAGTCTAACAAAAATCATAAACATGGGACAAAATGAAAAGAAAAGAATCTAAACATACAGTCATTCTATTGGTCAGGGTATGATTTCTCATTTTTGAGAAAACCTGTCCTTTCCAATTGATGCCGTTTCCAACATGAAAGCCTCCCCTAGAAACCACCTGAAAAAATCGTTTACAATCTTAAAGAAAACTGGAAAAAGGTCAAGGAGACTAATAAGAGATTACAAATGCCCAACAAACCTCTCTATACAGATTGTATAGGTCAAGACGCTTTGCATTAAGTATTACATCAGGAAATTCTAAAATACCACATTGGGGAATTAGCCGGCTATGTCCCCTAAGTATAAGAAACTCCATAACATCACTGAGGAACTCCTCCTGCAAGTACATTATAAGAAAAATGGAGTGAGAGAGATATGGAAAGGGCCCACCAAAAGAGGAACACTAACAAAAGCTGTATGCTTAAACTTTTACTTCTGAACAAACTCTAATTGGTCGGCGGTCACATCCATGTTTTTCTAGAGGTAAGGGATTCAAAGATATCATCTGCTGAGCATGGGAATTTGATACTGATTTCCTGCGTGACACTGGAGTGGGCATATGCTTTCTGGAAGGACCAGCTGGCAAGGTGGGTTTCAAATGGCTGTTAGCATTATTGTTAATTTCAAGTGTTCCTGAAAAAGGCATCATCTTATGATGTCGTGTGTGAGGAATAGGCCTCATCGCAGCAACCTTTAATCTCTGCCTAACTGGTACAAGTGGAATTTTTCTTCCCTTTATACCATTTTGAGTCTCTATTTCTGCTATATGAGGTGATCCAGGCTTCATTTTTTGATCAGCCACTTGATTATGCCTATTGGGAGCAGGAAGCCTAAACCAGTTGGGGCTAAGAGTGCAGCCTGTGGTGTCTATGTTCTCTTGTTCAGCGCAAAAGAAAAGAATGCGCTCTGCATCTTCTTTCTCAAATGAAGAAACTGATGTTCCTTGAATACTTGCAATCCCAAGTGCAACCAAACTCCGATATGAAACATCAGGTGCAAGTTGTTTCAGTACCTGAGTCATGAATATGCCATACTATCAGGACATGCTGAAAACTAGATCATAATAGAACACTTATGGTATCAAATAACTGCCTGATCTATAAAGCGGAACATTGTTTATAGACCAAAATATTAAAATGCCCTGTACCCAAATAGTGTGGTAGAAAAAGGCAAGAAAAAAAACAGAGAAAGAAGGTAAGGACTTTGAAGCAGCGCATAAAACCTGAGCAGCCCATATTGGAATTTTCATGAAAACTTCAAAAGCAGATGCTCCACAAGCTATTGATGAAGATTTCCGTGGACTGACCAAGCATAATTTGTTCTCCCTAGAAGTTGGCAGTGCTTGGACAAGTTGACTCTTTTCTGTAAGTTCATTTTTTATGTGGGTCTCCAATAGCTGCATTCTTGCAACAAATTAAAATTATTTGAAAGTTCCATATCATCAAACAAAATTCGAAGTTTGCATATACCTGATCATCAAACAAAATTCGAGGACTACCAGATACCAATAGTGAGATATGAGCTGAACTGCATGTTGTAATATCACATCGCATGGTTACAACCCCAGAAGATAAGCCCCCAGCTTGTTGAAGAGAAGGTGGAGGTGTAGCACTGGTAGATAAATTATTAATTGTAAAATGCCATCTCTGGGAATGAAATTGTCAGATATCTAAAATAAAAATAACAGAAACCTTCAAAAAAGGATAAGTATTTGTCTAGCTTTGAGCAATATTAAATTCAAATTGAAGTCCAAGTGTTCAACCTTGATGTGAGCTTGCGAGCTCCACTTAGTGAAAGACTTAGAGAACATAGGACACTTCTGGAGAAACACTTTTATGAACGAGGAAAAAGAGAGTGTCCATGCACTTCAAAGCAAATCAAGCCAAATGGGAAAAAAGGTATTACCTTTTACACACAAAAAACACATGCAAAACCATGATATTTACACATGCTTTTAGTTGGAAAATAAACTTCTCTGATTTTCATTACAAGCTCTAATTACTTTTTCCCTTGTTTTCGCCACATTCAGTAGTCAAATAGAAAATAATATCTTATATTTGTTGTATTCACTTGTTTTTCCTTTCACTCCATATTTTCCTTTGACTTGGTTCTGTTGGCAGGGATAAGCCTAAAATACAACCATGATTCTAGTATCTGCTATAAAACTGATATCTGCCCATAAATTATTGCATTCATAAATGTATGGCAAAGTGAGATTCAGAAAAATCCCTCAAAAAGTGGAAGATTATGCAACTGAATAATGCATCAAAAATAATACAAAATCCATGTTCCCGCCGAAAAAAAGAAAACTCCTCATCATACCATACCTAATTTGATGGCAAAGTTGTCAAAACTTACCTAACTCGATTATGAAGTTTGCTGCCCCGAATCTGCAAAGGCAGTTACACAAGTATGAGAATAATAAATTTTGTGGTTGTAATGGTAATTAAGTATGAAATACTCACTTCTATTCTAAGGAGGGTATTAAGACCATCCTCCAATGAACCTAGCCTAGCATCCTGGGAAAAAATACATTTAGGGCTGCATCATCATCATAATGATATACGATATGAAAACTTTCAGGTAAAATATCAATAGACAACATAAAGATGACAGATATTTATTTACATAAATCACCAACCTGTTTATAAGGCACTCCACAGATAAGAAATACCATGTCAACCGCAACATCATATACACTTATAGCAGGAAGAATGTAGGATGAATTTTCCTCTTCATCAAAATTTCTCCCCTCTGAAGGAATAGTGAATTTGGGGGCTTCTCCAAGTATACAGGGTGTTACTTCACCACCAACTTCCCAACTTTTGACTGGAGAATCACTGGCATTCCTCACACAGTAAAGCCTAAATGAAGCACGTGCAATCTGAAAGGCATCCCATGTATGGCTGCACGAGCTATTACACAGAAAGATAAAGTTATGTCTATAAACTTGAAAAAAACCTATCAGAAAAGATAAAAAAAAGATTACCTTTGTACAACTGAGAAAAATGCATGTCGAAAATGGGACACAGAGTATGATGAAAATCCATTTTTCCAATACATTACATAAGGAATACCCTGAAAAGAAAGCCATATTTCACTTGATCCAAAAGTTTGAAAAATGATGCTCTAAATGCAATTTTCAAATTCTTTTACTGTGACTTCCTAATGAGATAAGTTGTTTAGTAGTCCCCAACACTTGTACCATGTTCTATATACATGCTTAAAAACTCAAACCATAAGGATCCAACCACACAAGCAACCACTGATTGAGGGCATTAATAAAAGATTGCGTGCCTTGAAATTCCATGGGACAAAAACTTAGCCAGAGTCAGCCAGAATTGTGTTTTTTCCACTATATTTGCCTTGTAGAATGAGGATTGCTGGATATGCTCCTATTAGATACAAGAGTAACATATAATGGGCAAGAAAAGTGAATTGCTTATTGCCCTTTACCACCTTCGAATAAAGAGCTTCGGCAACCTTTTCACCATTTTGGAATTCCAGATATATCTGCACCAGCATTATGAATTGGTGAGGAAAATGAAGGAAACTCAAGTCAAAAGAAATTTCCAATGAACAAAAGGAAAAGAAGAATCACAATAAAACATTAGAGACAGGATGTTCCTATGTTAAGTTTAATAACTACAATTTAATAAAAAATGCAATCAACCATCAAGGTTGCATGCATGTGCTGTAAGTTTAAAATGTGTTGACAATAAAAAAATCCAACAAAGTAGGTCTTATTACATGTATCTCTCTGACAAGCAATCTAAAACCTTTTGTCTCCAACTTGTGCTTTGTGGGGACACATCGGGTAACCTTTCAACCATGTGCATAGGATTCTGAACTAAAACTTGCTAGTCAATTATATAGAAAAGTCCATCATTCATCTGCCGGCTTCTAATAACATTGTATATGCTGCAATAGAGATGAATTCCTGAGATAATGTACAATGAGGAAATTTCTTTCCGGTTTGAACTGATGGATCATGTAAACTCCAAAATAAGAACACAGTACAGCATGCTTATACTCAAAAAAATCACAAATTTCAAATCCAAAATGAATGAAGCTTAATTTCATTTTAAAACCATTATATTGTACTTCTTAAAGGTTCTAAGTCTCGGCATAATATGCCTTCCTGTTGCATGGTTCTTTGAGAACTTCATAATACTACCAAAAAAAGCATAAAGGAATGTATAATACTACAGGAGTATCTATACGACTATACAGGGAAGAATAAAGCATTGCATTAGCAGGCAATTGCTGATCTGCCACACGAATCATTTTCGAATTGGGAATTAGAGTCTCAAACATGTTCATTGAAATTTATGATTTATGATTTCATTAACAAAGATATTATAAGAACTGCATAAACCAACAACAAAATTATGTCTTACAGCAGCAGGCAATGAGGGTCCAATGAGTGAACACAGTCTCTCTGGGTCTGAGATATCAACACCCGCCCACACAAGAGAACCAATCTCTTCGCTGGCAAGCTTCTCCCCTTGTAAATACAATATATTTGGATTTCTCAACTTCTGAACCTCTCTGAATTTATCTACTGATGGATTCACTAAAGTGTGAATCTGCATTTTGTAAGAAAAAAAATAATTACCAACAATTGAGCAGAAATGCAAAGCCAACACCAATGAAAAAGCAATGACATTAATTTCATGATAGTTAGAGCATATCAGAGCGAAATGGGCAGCAAAGGGTCAAAAAAAAAGACCTCTAATCGCCCGGAAGAAACTAACTTCTGAAAGGGATATGATGCAAAACCCTTCACTTCATCCTCCTTCCCGTCAACAAATTCCCCACATAGGACGGCAAGAACGTAGCAGCTCTTTGGCAGGCCATGGCCATGAAACATCTTGCATGCATGACAACAGTCAACCCAACCACCCCCTCCTTACCTCCACCCAAACCAGTGGAATTAGGGGGAAACACCACTAACTCCCCCCACAAAACCGACCTTCAACCTTCATCAATTCTCAGATCCCCTCTTCTCCGATCAAGAATCCAAATTCTACCCATCAAAATCTGAAGAACGCATCAAGTACAAGGCCAAACACATGACCACGAAGGGACGAAGACCCGGGCGACGAAAAGGGTGACGAGAATGAGTGAAGTACCAACGAGAAAACCCTAACGAGAAAACCTCCTTGAGAATCCCCCAAACCACAAAAAAAAGAGAAAGACAAGAACTAGGAAATTGCACAATCATAGAAAAGTGGGTACCCATCTGTGTTATTACCGGAACAACCCATCAATGACAACAAAAACAAAAACGATAAAAATCGAAACTTTTGTGTCACGTTCATCGCAGTCCCAATTCTCAAGCCCACTAGACTTGCAAGTTGGAAATTCACATCCCTGGTCAAACATTGAATCCCAGGGCAGCACAAGCACGGTGCATTCCAATAAAAGAAATGCATTTTTCAACAATGAGTTTAACCAAGAACATATAAATCAGATCAAAAAGTGCGCGAGCAATTGGAAGAAAAAGGGGAAAATTTTCAGCTTTCCTTTTTGTTTTTCTTTAAATTTTATTTCCGAAATGGCTGGGTTGAGCTTTTTTTTTTTTTAATGAAAAAAGAAGTTCTCGAAATTATCTTTATAAAAAATATATATTAATTTTCAAGTCACTTATAAGATAATAAAAATTTATATTTATTTTAATATTTAAATAAAATTTATAAAATAGTAGAATAAAATTTTTAATATTAATGTAATTAAAAATCATAATAAAAAAAGTATAGTAAAAAGCTTTCATGTCATTATGACTATGAAAGTAATTTTCCCACGATAACCAAACAAAATCATGTGTTAACTTTTGTTTTGCTATTACATCCTTTATTTTAACTTTAGTGGTGTTTGTATAATTGAAGCTTATCTGTAGTTTATTTCATCTTAATTCTTTAAAAAAAAATTAGAAAATATCATAGCATCTTCTCGTTTATTTTTGCAACTTTGAATTTCATTTACCGTGAAGTGTTAAAATTATTAAAAAAATTCAAACGACGTAATATTGTAAAGTAACGAGAGTTCAAAACTAATTTTATTATTGTACGTGTATATTGTTTCGCAACTTCGCGTCATTGTTATATTTTTAGAGTTTATTTGTTGTAAAGTTTATTTATTATATATTTTAATTTTTTATTATATGTCATAACAATTTACAGTAAAATTTATTAAATAATTTTAATATTTTATATTAAAAATTATATAAAAATACTTGTAAATCGTGTAATTTCTTGAAAAATATAAACTTCATCTAACCTAATTTTACCTCTACGACCTTATTTGATGAAGAGTTTTTCACTGTATATGTCAATTTTTCATTATACATTACAATAATTTATAGTAATATTTATCAAATAATTTTAACATTTTATATTAAAAATTATAAAAAAATACTTACATCATAAATCGTATTATTTTTTGAAAAATATGAATCTCACTTAACTTAATTTTATATCTACAACAAACACACATTTAGCTGCTTAGTTCTCGTGAGATGGTATGCTTTTGATAGAAGAGTATGTTATTCACGTACGTTAGATGTATTACTAATTTACTATATAAAAAAATAATTAAAATTTATTATATATTGTATAAACAAACACACGTAAACCTTAACTTAATAGATGTTCTCGTTCTAACCATTTTTATATACTATGAAATCACCACAAGCTTAAAATTTTGAAGCATGAGAAAGGAGTTTTTGTTATCATTGTTTGTCTTATTTGTCGTTGGTTTCGGAATTCTTTTGATATACTTTTTTAAATTTAATTAATATTTATGACAGTTGTGTTAAGATGGAAAAAGACGCCTAGTATGGCCCACCACTTATTCATATACAAAAATTTTCAATACTTATATTTATACGGATGTTTATAAGTAATTATATTTTTTATTATATATTATAACGTTATACAGTATAACTTATCAAATAATTTTTATATTTTTTACTATTTATTAAATATGATAATTTTTTTTAAATATTATCATTATATTAATATAATAAATATTATTTATTATTCATCGTAACTTTAAAAAAATTATCATTACATTATTATAATAAATATTATTTTTTATTTTTTTACACATTTTATTTATTATTCATCGTAACTTTAAAAAAATATTATCATTATTTTTTTATCATAAATCATGTCATTTCTAGAAATTCGTGAAATTCAATTCAACTTACCAAAATATCCACTTAAACACAAGCTATATTAGGTTATATTAATGCTTTTAATATATCAAATTAGATAAATATTATGCACTTTATACAAATATGTCAAAAATAGGTTTTCAGTATATCATTTCTACGAAATAATATATCATTTACTGTATAATAATAATTTTGGTATATCATTTTATAAAAAGAAATATTAAATTTATAAAAAATCTAAATTTGTTGTATAGACTTACTTATCATTTTCAATCTATACCATTACAATTAGTTTTAGGCTATATTTATTAAAATAATTCTAGTTTTACCTTCAATTTTACATAACTTTTATGCATCATCATTATTATATAAATTCTTATATAAAATCTCTCACTTCATAATTTATTGTATAACATTACAATTATTTACAAAATTACTTTTAACTTGAGTTAGTAGAATTAAAATTAAAATTAAAATTTTGTTAATACATGAAACCTTACTCGATAGCGGTTTAATATGATTTGAAAAATTGAAACAAATAAAAATAGTTAGACTCAACTCATTTTACGTTTGTAATTCGTTTGGACTCAATGTTACTTGAAGTATTGTATAAATAATTAATGTTATTAGAAGCATTTTGATATCTAGCAGTTTATTAAAAAGCTTTCTTTTTTTCAGTTAAAGAAATATTATATAATAAAAAATAAAAAAATTAATTCTTTTAGAATACTGAGATGATATTTCAAGTATTATTTCTAAAAAATAATTAGAATGTAGTTAATAAAGAATTCTTTTCAATAAACCGAGTCGTGTATTTATTTTATGAATAATAAAAAATGTAGTTAATGTCTTTTATTTTTACAAAGAAAAAGAATATTTGATTAAATATTTTAAAAAACGCACGTGCGTTTTAGTTTTTTATTTATTAAAATTGATATCATAAATTTTAGTAAAAAAATTTTAACGATTAAAGGTTTGTTTAGGTTTGGAAATATGTGAAATAGAAATTTAAGAAAAGGAAAATGAAAATGAAAATTAGGAAATGAAATTTTTTTTAAAATTGTTTACGTATGTTGTATAAATTTTGAAAAATTAATTTAAAAAATTTATAAATTTTTTATATTTTAATATTTCAGATATAATTTCAATTCTTTTTTATAACTACTAGTTTAATAATAGTTGAGAAAAATTAAGTAAGACATGTTAGAAAAGTATATTAGATAAAATTTTCACATAAGAATTTTTTCTATTTTGAAAAATGATAAAAAAAATTTATATTTGTATTAATAGAAAATTTAAAATAATAAAATTTTAAAATATATAAATACCTAAAAATAATTTAAAAATAATAATATTTTTTTTTAAATTTCAGACGTACACAAATTTTCCATAAAATATCAATTTAATGGTTAACACGTAATTTGAAAGCTCACTGTTGGGGTTCAAATGTCTTATCATCCGAAGTCTGCTTCCCTTCTTATCCTTCGACGATAATTTTTCGAGTTTCAGAGGAAGATGAGAGATGAGAAGGCTCGTCTCCTTCCCAAATGGATTGTTCCGCTCTCCTCTTCAGACCGAGCCCACAGATCTCCATTCTCTTATTCGCATCACCCAACAACCCAATTTGGCTCTGCTCCCAAGCATCCAGATCCACCATTCGTTTACTCCAGAAATCCGCCACCTTCCCACCACAATCGCTGCTGCTATTGCGGGCCAAAACCCAATGGAGCAACGCCGTCGACCTTCAACCGAGGCATCTTACACGGAAGGGTAGACTTCACGAAGCCGTCTCTGCTTTGGAGAATGGGTGGAGTGTCGATGCCGTGACGTACGTTTCTTTAGTCCAGTCCTGCATTGATTCCAATTCCATCACACTAGGGCGGAGGCTCCATGCCTGCATTGGGTCTGTCAGGGGGCCTACCCTGTTTGTCGAGACGAAACTGGTGGGTATGTATGCGAAATGTGGGAACTTGGAAGAGGCCCGCAAGATGTTCGATGGAATGGGTGAAAGAAACTTCTTTACTTGGTCTGCATTGATCGGGGGGTATGCTCGAGAAAAGAGATGGGAGGGGGTTGTTGAGCTTTTTTATCAGATGATGCTGGAAGGATACGAGCCAGATGGGTTCTTGGTGCATAAGGTGCTGCAGGCATGCGCAAATTCTCAGGACTTAATGACAGGGAGGCTGTTGCATTCTATTGCTGTTCGTGGTGGCCTTTTTGAAACTTTGGCTGGTGATCATATTGCCAATTCGGCCTTGGCAATGTATATTAAGTGCGGGAAATTGACCTTTGCGAGGAAGTTTTTTGGAAAAATGGACAGAAGAGATTTGGTTGCTTGGAACACAATGATATCCGGTTACTGCAAATTTGGTGAAAATGAAGAGGCATTGCGATTGTTTGAGGCAATGCAGGTTGAGGGGATGAAGCCAAGCATTGTTACTTGGAATATATTAATAACAAGCTACAATCAATGTGGGTTTCCCGATAAGGCGATGGAAATGATGAAAAATATGAGGCATTCTGGACTTGCTCCTGACGTTTTTACATGGACCAGTATGATTTCTGGGTTTTCTCAGAATAATCAATCGGTACAAGCACTGGATCTCTTTAGACACATGCTATCGGTGTGTGCAGAACCCAATGGAATGACTTTAGCCGTTGTTGCTTCTTCTTGTGCTTCTCAGAAGACTTTAGTAAAAGGGAAGGAAGTTCACTCGCTGGTGATTAAAATGGGATATGCAGGCAATCTATTGGTGTGTAATTCTCTAATAGACATGTATTCCAAGTGTAGAAGATTAGAACATGCTGAAACAATTTTTTGTGGGATGCTGGAGAAAGATGTATTTTCGTGGAATTCTATGATTGGAAGTTATGTTCAGTTTGGTTACTGTGGTAAAGCTTATGACTTGTTTGCAAAAATGGAGACATTAGGTGTCCAACAGAATATTATTACGTGGAATACATTAATTTCTGGTTACATGCAGAATGGCGATGAGGACCAAGCCATGGAGCTTTTTCAGAAAATGGAAATCAGTGGAGTTGGACGGAGCACAGCTTCATGGAACGTGCTTATTGCTGGCTCAATGCATAATGGAAACAGAAGCAATGCTTTAGGGTTATTCCGTGAGATGCAATCTCTTTACATGAAGCCTAATCGAATCACTATCTTGAGTGTTCTTCCAGCTTGCGCAAATCTAATGTCCACTTGGAAAGTAAAAGAGATTCATGCATGTGTATTGCACTTAGGTCTGCAAAATGATGTCTCAATTTTGAACTCTTTCATTGATACTTACGCAAAATCTGGTGACATTATTAGTGCTCAGACATTATTCAATAACATTCAATGTAGAGATATCATCACTTGGAATTCACTAATTTGTGGCTATATTATGCATAGACGTCCTCGAATAGCATTGTATCTTTTTGATCAAATGGAACAGGAGGAAACAAAACCAAATCAAGCAACCATAGCCAGCATTCTTCGTGCTCATGGACTGTTAAGAATGGTGAGTGAAGGAGAAAAGCTATTCTCCAGTATGGTTGAAAATTATCAGTTGACCCCTGGTATAGAGCATTATGTTGCTGTGGTGGAACTTCTGTGTCGATCAGGTAAGCTTGAAGAAGCCTTGGAGTTCATAGAGAAGATGTCCATCAAGCCTGATTCTGTAGTCTGGTCTTCCTTATTATCTGGCTGCAGGTTTTATGGTAATACAAGGATAGCAAAACTTGCTGCAGAACATCTGATACAATTGGAACCTGGGAATCTTATATTCCATAGCTTGTTTTTACAGTTGCAGGCTATCTGTAGATGCAGTGATACGTCAAAGTTAATAAAGCTGAACAAATGCTATAAAATCGATGAAACCCTTGGTTATTGCTGGATGGAACACTCGAAAATGGTATTGAAGTTTTCATCTGGTGAAACGTCAAATCCTAAATCAAAGGCAGTTTGTGCCAAGTTGGAAGCCCTGGAAGAAGAAATTAAGATGTCACAATATGATCATCATGAATGGCATATTGGAATTGAAGAGGAAGAAAGAGAAGTTAGTTCAGGCTCCCACAGTGAGAAGCTAGCCATTGCTTTTAGCCTCATCACACTTCCTAGTTGTAGAACTATTCGGATTATCAAGAACCTTAGAATGTGTCAGAATTGTCATACTACTGCCAAGTATATTTCCATGAGGCATGACTGTGAAATACTGCTCAAAGATCCAAAGTGTTTGCATCATTTCAAAAATGGCCGATGTTCTTGTCAGGATTACTGGTAACTTGGAATAATAGATGCTTGTTTGGAATGAACACTGGAAATTGTAAGTGTAACATGTACAGTTCTCATATTAAGATGTGAAAATGTTTTCAGACAGAAAAATGAATGGGTTTTCGTCAGAAACTCCTAAATTTCCCATATTGGGGAATTTTGGATATGAAGAATTGCTTCCCTAAGTTGAGCCTTGATTTCCATATGGAGTGACTAAAAACATTTTTGGAATTAATAGGTGATACCATGGATATTGATTAAGCTTTTTCTCTATATATTGGTTTTATTCTTGTGTAAATTTGAACATACAAAATTATTCTTTAATAGACTTTAAAAGTGAATGAAAGATAAATTATGTAATCCATTGTTGATTGGTACTCTTAAACTATTGGCTGTGAAGTTTTCACAGTCTGAATCTATTACACACCTTTGGAAATTCATGTTGTTTGAGAACATTTTAATTACACTAAGGAGGAATTTGTGTTTTTGAAAATAGTGAAAATTTTGACTTATTATTTTCCACCATTTTATATCATTTCTCATACTTTCCAGAAATACAAACCCTCTTCGGCATATATTGTTGGGAAATCAATCTAATGTCTATGTAATTGAATCAATTACTTAAGAGACGTTTGGTAATAATTATTTTATCTAAAATATAGAAATATGTTAACGTTTTTCTATGATCATAAACAAACATATTATTTATATCTTGGTTTATTTCTATATTTCAGCTTAAAAATGTTACGGTTGACAAAAATGTTGAAGGAAAAAAGACCAAGTTTTACAACTTTTTTTGAAAATTTTACTTTATCTGTATAAGTTAGATTAAGATAATTGTTACCAAACATATCCTTAAATTTGTATGACTGTTTTTTTAAATCAAATGAGTGAAATATAACATTTAAATTTAACGTTTTCAATAAAATTGTAGAACAAAACTTTTGAAATTATTGAAATTTATAATATTCTATATATGTTTACACTTAATGCTAACTTATAAATTTTAAAATTTATTAAGATATGAGATGAATCAATCATCTCACTAATTGTTGATTACAACATAATCTTTAAGCGATGCTGTTGTGTTTGCTGCTTGTTTCATTGCAGCTTCCTATCGCTCCACTCTCCAATTACCAGAATTCCATAGAACCAGGGTGGAGTCAACATTACGAAAGCACCCTAAACTAATATGGCAGTGGAGTCAACAACACAAGCACTTTGTGATCTTGCTCTTCAGTTTGGGGAGGGTGATGAAGGATCTATGGTAATATTGAAATTCTCTTTTCAAAAATGTTAGTTTTAGTCAAGTGATATTTTAACTACCCTGTAGGTAGATTATGTAATATTCACTATAAACTTGGAACTAGATTACTATGTACTTGTTTTTCTTATAAAATATTTTTTTCTAGATTTGAACCTGAGACTTCCTCAGTCCTCCCAGATCAGTAGATCAATTGTTGTATACTTGTTATTATAATTGACAGTTGCTACAATTTCAAGGACTAGTCATCCCACCATTTTTGCTTGGGTACATGAATGTAAGGACTAGCCATGTTAAAAGAAAGACCTCAGTTATGGTGTGATAGCGACAGACCTTAATCAGTAAACTGCAGGCACAAAATCACTTTTTTTAAGGGAAGAAAAACATCACTTCAAATGTAAAGAAAAATTTTAAATTGTACTTGTAATACTAGTGCATAAATCATCATTGATCATTTCTTCATGATCACTAGTCAATCTGCTCTCCAGGCAGCATTAGACTTTGTAGTTTGCAAAATGTTAAATGGGTGCACCTTATAGAAATCAGTAATGAAGCAAGAATGTATTTCATGGAGCAGCAGTTATTGGATATGGAAACAAAGCACAACTTTTTTAAGGGAAAGATTTGATGCTTTTAATATGTCAAAAAAAAAGTAACACTCATTTTTTGAAAAATACATTGATTTCTTGGAAGACATTTAAGTTTACCTTAGAACAAGTATTTTACTTTTTTCTGAGTTTAATTTAGTCACAGTCATTTCAAAGAAATTAAGTGTGTTTCATGCTTGAAGGAAACTTTTGAGAAAAAGCCCAATTCAATTTCTAATGGTTGAGATATTGAATCTTATTCAAGATGGCACCATTCATGGCATTGATTTATAAATAACATAAGACACACACAACATATATAATGATAGTTCATCTTAAAATAATTACTTTTCTATAGGTTAGATCACGAACTTCAAACAAATTTCCTTTGTTACAACATTAAATTGAATTTTATTTCTTTCCCAACATAAATGGCTAATTACTTTGGTATCAGGTTATTTAGAGGGTGTTTTATGACGATTGTTTGATCTATCATATGAAAATAAATTATCATTTTTCTAAAAACTGAAACAAAGGTCTTTTCCATATGCCATATGGTTTCCATATGGTAGATTATAAAACGTCATTCTTTAAGTTAAAAGTGTTAAAAGCAGTGTTGTAAAAAACAAAAAATAAACATTAAATGGATTGAACATTAAAGCATTATTTTTAAAACCAAGGGTTTAAAAAGGTGTTTTTTGAAAGAAACTATAAATAAAAAAGAACAAATATAAATATATCTACAAATATGCAAGCATCACAATCATCAAAGTAATGGTATAAAATGAATCATAATTTAATTTCATGATATACAATTTCAAAAAACATATTTTTATTTTGTGTAATTGTCAATCAATAATATATACTTAATTTGGGAAACATAAATAAATGTATAAAAAATTAGAAAGTATAATGAAAGTCAAACAACAAGATATGTATGAAAGCAGTGCACTTGTATCGATGAAAACAGCTCAAAAGATGAAAAATAAAAATTAAAAAAGGCAAAAAGCGAGGAAATGGCCATTTTTTCTCAGAGAAAGTGGGAAATAGACTTTTTCCTTGGAATAAGGAAGAAAATGGCTGTTTAGATTGAAAAGTGGTTGTTCTTTCCAAA
>JAMKPZ010000913.1:0-37387 GCA_024699675.1 Amphibolis antarctica | reverse complement strand
TGAAGTTGTTTTTCTGCTAACTCTTGCAGCCCTAGAAGACTCTCCAACTACTACTATTTCAGTCGTGCAAGGGGTCATTAACTTGGCAAAAGATTTCAATACATACAACTTTGCACACTTAACATTATACAGTCATTCTCCTTATGACCATAATCTTAAAATCTAGTTCTCTTTTTCAGCATTCTTGACTTCCTCTACAACGACCTCATAAACCTCAAAAGTGAAGTCATACCTTGGCTTTAGTAGCTTTATTTCCTACTCAACCTTGTCTATCTTGACTTGCCAGGTGCATGGGAGAAGTGGTGGAACTTCAATAACCTTCTTCTCACGACCCATTGGTTTGTTTGTTGTGAGTGTGAGAGACAAGCTTCTTCTTCTACGTAAGCTTATTGCACTCGAAAGCTAGGGATTTTGGGAATTTAATCCTTATATGCTAAGAGATTTGGAGTTAAGGTTGTTGGATCTAACTCTAATTGGATCTAACTTAAAAGATTATATCTATTAACCAATACCTTAATTTAAGTTGTCACGTGTATCTCACGTGAGAACATTAAAATTCCGAAACATTTAGGAGACTAGAGTTAAAACTTTTGGGAATTTAACCATACTCCTAGGTTTTTTAAATTTAACAACTTAAACTGAGAAGGTTACAATGGTAGAAATAGAACTATGGATCATTATAAAGTATTTAATACATTTTAAGTACTTAGAAACTATTCAAGTTCTAAATCTTTTTTTAAAAGTGAACACTATTTAAATTAATTAAAGTTAAAAGATTAAGAGTTCCTCCCCTAGAAAATAGCTTGCTCCCCCTAGAATAGAGCTACACCCTTTTTTTTATTAAAAAAAGAACTTTTCTTAAAAGAAAATTAAAAACCACAATCAAAATAGTTAAATACTATTATGAATTAAACATTAATTTTGATATTTTTAATCTAATGGTTGCATTAATCATCTAAACATCAAATCAAGAGATTCTTAATCTAGAATAGTCCAAAAGCATTATTTCCTGATCACAAGACTCATAATGATGAATGATTTTTAATTGCTCCATTCAAATAGTTAACACAGTAAACAATAATGAAGTAATTTCAATATCAGCTTATCTTTTAAAGACATTAATTTTGTTGGTATTTAAAACACATTTAATATAAATCAAAATAGTCTCAATCCAGACGTTTTATTACACCCATGTAATGAACTTTGGGTCAACAATCCCAGATTAGTTGATCTTAGGTTGCTAGGTTTTAAGAAACTGAGTGTGTTGAGTTAACTACCCCATCAGACTTAATTGCTCAAGTATAATAGGTTTGAAAGAACTTTCATTAAGCACAGAAAATTTGTACTAGCATTTAAAAATTAAAAAGATTATTCAATATAAACCATTTATACTGATGTACTGATTAATTTAACTCCAATAAGGTTATTGAGATTTAACACATTCTATGAAGATATAAAGTTTCACTTACACAATCTTCATTTAGTAACCAATTGTAGCATTAAAGTACTGGATCAATTTGATAAGTCCCTTTTCTTTATTCAGATTCTCAGTACAATCAAAAGAGTTTTGTGTTTTTCTTTTGTAATATAAATATAATGAAATATATAAACTCATGAAAATTGAGAAAAACATAAATATCAAATTTTCTTTTTTATTATTTTTCTTATCTAGGAACAGATCAGTTTTGAATAATAGATATTACATTTAGACATCAGTTAATCTACATATGCCAAGGTTTAATCTCAATTTGGAAAATGTATTTTAATCTAAGGGTATTCTAAATAAGTCAACTAATTGTTCAGTTGGAACATGCTTTAACTTTATATTTCCTTTAATCACATTATCCCTTAGAAAATGGTATCTTACTTTAATATGTTTAGCTTTTGAATGTAAAATAGGATTCTTTGACAAATTAATTGCAAAGCTACTATCATAGATAATCTAAGTGGGTTCAAAATTGTGATTAAAATCTTTTAAGGTTTGTTTGATCGATAGGATTTGAGCATAACAAAGTGCAGCAGCTACATATTCAACTTCTATTGTAGATAAAACTACACAATTTTGCCTTTTGCTAAACCATGACACTAAACAATTTCCTAGTAGCTGACAAGTGCCACTAGTGCTTTTTCTTTTTGATTTACAACTTGCGTAATCAGTATCATTGAAGTCCACTAGTTCTAGTGAACTATATTTAGTATAGAATAATCCAAAATCTTTGGTTCCTTGTAGATACTTAAAAATTCTTTTAACAACTAATAGGTGTGACTCCTTAGGATTATATTGATATCTAGTACAAGTACACACACTAAACATAATATCTGGTCGACTAGCTTTCAAATAGAGTAATGAACCAATCAAACTTCTATTTGTTTTATATCTATAGATTTTCCAAAAGCATCTATATCTAACTTAGTGATAGTACTCATTGGTGTATTTTTATTTTTAGTTTTGTCAAATCCAAACCTCTTTAACAAATCTTGAGTATATTTTTCTTGAGAAATAAAGATCTCTTTATCTAATTACCTAATTTATAGACCTAGAAAGAATGATAGTTCACCGATCATACTCATTTCAAATTGACTTGTCATGTCATTTGAAAATGATTCAACTAATTTTTCATTTGTTGATCCAAATATAATATCAACATATATTTGAACTACCAAAATATCATTTTCAGTTCTCTTGATAAAGAGTGTATGATCTACCTTCCCCATGGAATATCCTTTTTCCACAAGAAATTTAGATAATCTCTCATACCAAGACCTAGGTGCTTGTTTAAGGCCATAAAGAGCTTTTTTAAGCTTGTAAACATATTCAGGATGTTGTGAGTCTTCAAATCCAGGAGGTTGTTTTATATAAACATCTTCATTTATGTAACCATTAAGAAAGGTTGTTTTAACATTCATTTGATGTAACTTAAAATTCATATAACATGCAAAAGCTAATAATATACGAATAGATTCTAGTCTTGCAACAGGAGATCATAATCAATTCCTTCCTCTTGCTTGTAACATTGAGCAACCAATCTAGCTTTATTCTTGACTATATGACCAGTTTTGTTAGTTTTGTTTCTAAACACCCATTTGGTTCCTATAATTGTATGATTTTCAGGGGGTGGTACTAGATCTCATACTTCATTTCTAATGAATTGATTTAGCTCATCTTGCATAGTTAAATACCAGAATTCATTAGTTAATGCATCATCTATTTTCTTAGGTTCTAGCATAGAAACAAAGGCATAAGCACCACATATATTGACTACTGAAGATCTTGTCCTAACTCCTTGATTAGGATCACTTATTATTTGATTTGTAGGATGAGATGAAGCATAACGCCAAGGCTTATGATCTCTTTGAACATTTTCCTCTATGTTGGCATTTTCTTTTATTTGATTTTTATTATTCAAATTCATATCTCTTATCCTATCAGATATATCTTCAATTTCTCTATCAACACTATTTAAATCTTCAGGGAGAATTCCTGAATCTTCATCATTTCTAACATGTTTATCATCCAAATGAGAATTGTCATCAAAATTGACATGTAAGGATTCCTCAATTATTTTTGTTGATTTATTATAAATTCTAAAAGCTTTACTCCTAGTAGAGTAACCAACAAAAATACCCTCATTTGATTTGGCTTTAAATTTGTCTCTACTTTCCTTAATGTTTAATATAAAACACTTACAGGCAAATGGTTTCATGTAATCTATTTTGGGAACCCTATCATACCATATCTCAAAAGGTGTTTTATCAATAATAGGATGTAAATGTATTCTATTTATGACATAACATGCTATGTGAACTGCTTATGCCCAAAAGAGCAGTGGTGTCTTATTCTCATTTAACATAGTTCTGGCCATATCTTGAAGTGATTTGTTTTTACATTCTACTACATTTTGTGAAAGAGCTCTAGGAAATGAATACCTATGATCTATACCCAACTCTTCACAAAAGGTGTCCATTTGATTATTATCAAATTTTGTACCATGATCACTCTTACGTTTTTGAATTTAAACATTCTGCTCATTTTGTACTTTATTACAAAATATTTTAAATGTTTCAAAAATTTCAGTCTTATGTGCTAGAAAGTATACCCAAGTAAACCTAGAATAGTCATCAACTAATACATAAGCATAACGTTTACCTCGTAGACAGGTTGTTCTAGTTGGTTTAAATAAGTCCATAGGTACTAATTCTAAGACTCTTTTACTTGCTATTTCATTTAATGATTCAAGGGATGTTTTATATTGTTTACCTAATTGACATCTTTTGCACATAAACTCATTTCAGTATTTAACGCTAGGTAAACCCCTAACTAGATCTTTTCTAGACAACTTTTCTAATAATTTTATATTTGAGTGTCCTAGCCTTCTATGCCATAATTGAATTTCATCTGACTTTGCAATCAAAAAGGCATTGACATTTATTATGTCATAAGGCAAATTAAGAATACAAACTGAACCTTTGTTATTTTCAATGAATAATACTTCATTTGTATCTTTATCTATTATTTGACATAAGTTATTTTCAAATATAACTTTGTATACTTGCATCAAAACAAGAACACTCAATAAATTGAAGCATAAATTTTCTTCTAATAAGACATCATTTATAAAACACTTTTCAGTTACCTTTACCTTGCCAGATTCAAGTATTTTGGTTTTGCTTTTATTCCCAAAGGTAACATGTTCATTCTTTGTCTTGGTAATGTTAGTAAGTAATGCCTTATTTCCCGTCATGTGGCTGGATGCTTCACTATCCATTATCCATTTCGATTTGTTTACCTACAAAACAATTTAAAAAGAAATTTTATTTCTTGGAACCCATTCTTGAGTGGGTCCAAGAATTTTGGAGGGAGAGTTAGTCTTAATAGATTTAATAACATTTGTACTTTTGGAGTTGTTACCAATAATCCCAACAGTTTTCTTTTTACTGTTATTTTTCAACTCATATGATTTCTGATTATTATTAGTATTCAATTCATCACAATAAGAAAATTTATTTCTTTTTTCTACATAGTTGAAATTATTATTTTTAGATGTATTGGTGTACTTAGGTACATCTTGACTTTTCTTGTCCTTACACCATTGATCAATTTTAAGATTTGTAGTTAGTAGATTCCCATTGAGATTTAGATTTTCAGCTTTTAACATCTAAATTTCATCTTCAGATGTCTTTTTCAACTCAATTAAGGAATTAACACAAGAATTTAAATCCTCTACTTGTAACTGTAGATCTTTTATTTCAAAAACATATGTCGATGTATTTGAACTAACATCTTCAAAATTTGTCTTTGTATTTACAATGGATGAGTTATTCACCTGCACATATTTATCACCATTTCTAACAACACAAGGAATAACGTTTTTATCTTTTTGTTTAGTACTTGAAACAAAGGTATTATCTTTACTAGTATTAACATGTCATCCATAATTTTTAGAGATGTAGCATTTTTACCAATACCATACTTTTCAACATTAGATGTGTTTCTTCTGAGTTCATCATTAATTGATTGACTATCATTTCATTTGCTTAAGAAGGCATTTTGATTACATACCTTAAGCTTTAATGTACTAATTTCAGAATTTAAATCCTTGATGGTCAAATTCAATTTTTCAATTTTATAGTTTAATTTCTTTTTATCAGCACTAATATTTTCGAGATCATCATATAAGTCTTTTTTAATTATTTTATACTTTGAAATATCCTCAGTTTGCTTATGATTCTCTTCTTTAAATTTATCTATAGTAGTACTTAAGAAATTAACTCTTGATTCAGATTCTTTTAGCAATTTCCTAGTGTTTGTATCTTCTGATTTTAAATTTTTATACTTCTTTGCTAGTTTATTATATTCAAATAACAATTTATAAAAATTTTCATAACTAGCATCAAAGTCAGAAAATACCTCAATGTTGTTAGCCATGAAGTACACATTTGCTAGATTAGTTGTCTTTGAATCTGTACTCGATGAGGATTCACTTTCTGATGTTGAATCCTTCTGTTCATTACTTTGTGAAGAAGATGAATTATCCCAAGTCACTTTCAAAGATTTTCTTCTTCTAAACCTCTTCCACTTATCTCCTTTAAAGCTTTTCCTATTATTCTTGTTAAGAGGACAATCCATAAAGTGACTTGGTTTATTGCATTCGTAGCATATGATTTTCTCCTTTTGAAAAGATCTTTTCTCCAACTCTCTAGATTGCTTTGCTAACTTTTGATTCCTGTGTTTCTTCGATAAGTGTTTAAACCCTCTCATCAACAAAAGCAAATCTTCATTAGAATTACTTAAGGCTTCTAAGTCTGTATTAGCCTCAAAAGGCAGATCCTTTCTAGCATTTTTTCCTTCTGGATCTAAATGCTAAACTTCATAGGTAGTTAGATTTCCAATTAGATCATTCAAAGAATAAAAATTTAAGTCCTTCGACTCTTCAATAGATGTAATCTTTTGAGCCCAATTTTTAGTAAGAGACCTAAGGACATTTCTGACTTTCTTTTTCTTCGAAATTCTTGCCTAATGCTTTTAAAGAATTTACAACCTCAAGAAATCGAGAAAATATGTCAAAAATACATTCATTTTGATGCATTTTAAACAGCTCATTGGCAACTTCGAATGTATGTTATACCTCATGTATAGTTTTGTAAGCAGAAACTTTATTAAATTGATCATGAGATAATCTCAAAATAGAATATTATGTCCTTTAGCATTAAGTGTTATTTTCTCCGTTTCATCATAAGTCCATGTATCAAATAGAGAAATAACTAACATCATAGGATTGCTAATAATGTGCCAAAGTTTAAAATCTACTGATTGAAAGAAAACTTGCATCCTATACTTCCAATAGCCATAATTACTACCATCAAACATAGGAGGATGAGTGGTAGGCTGTCATTCAGTCATGACAATAACATTGTTTGAACTATTATTTGCCATTGTATTTCTGTTATTAAAATAGAGAAAGACAATTTATACTGAAATAAACTAGGCAGTGAAATCTTAAATAACAATAAAGAAATAAAGCTTTGATACCAATTGTAGGATTGATTTAGTAGGGTTTAGGATCACAAGAGGCAGGGGTGAATTGTATCTTTAGAAAAATTAATCTCTAATGGATAAATAAGAACACAACCACAAAATTTTAGGAAAATCTCAATTTTATTCAATGAGATTCCTTACAACATTTAAGCACAAATCCCTTCTTGTGGATTCAAATAAAACTTTCTAATTCACTCAAGAAGAGTAAGAGGAAACAATTTTACTTCACAAATAAATTAAATATTCAACTAAGCAAAAATACGATTTCCTTCTTTACAAAATCTAACTATTTAATACAACTCTTACTTGATCAACAATCTTGAACCTTCACCTTTGATCTTTAACCTTGAACTAACTTTACTTTGAAGCTTGAACCTTTGAATGTTTTCTTTGAGTTGAACTTGATCTTAATCCTGAGCTGAAACTGTATCTCGAAAATGCAATTGTATCTTCTTGAATGCAATGTGAATGTTATTGTACTCTTTAGTTGAGTTTTCAAGTGTATTTATAGAGCAAAATACAATTCATCATATGTCCACGAAAACTCTTGAATGTGTCATTGAAATAGTCAATAACTTCATTATTCATTTCACGTTCATAGAGAACATGTGCTCTGATTCTAGATTTTCCAATTATTTTTCTGGATTATTTTGGAATATCAACGACCCATTCATTCTTCTTTGAAATATTCAAAGTCCATGATTGCAACCACGTTTTACCTATAATACCTCAACTATGTCCCTACATGATGACTTAAGAATGATTTAGAAATAAAACATTGAAATATTCAACTAAAAAGTTCATTTATTTAGTTTTAGGTTTTCAACACTAACTTCCTAAAATATTTAGACTTTTAACCTTAAAATGCCGAATATTGTTCACCTCTCTTAAAACTAAATCTCCCTTGTTTAACTTAAAAACTCATGTGCCTTCACTAAAATGTTGAAACATACGTCATCAATTTCGTAACATTTTTGGACTTTTAGTGTTAAAACACCTATCACTATTCATATCATGTGCACTTTAAAACGCATGCACCTAACTTAAGAAATTGCATGTTAATGTTAAAACGTCGATACATTGTTCTTCAGTTTCCCAATGTTTTCAGACTTTTAACATTAAAACACCGATTCTCTCATCACGTGTGAACTTAAAATTTCACGTGACATTCCATCATTGATTTATGAACTATATATTTATCTAACATTATTTAAAATCACTATAGCCCTTGAAATATCAAACCTAAGTGTTCTAAAAATAAATATACTTAATTCACTAACTTAAAACACTTAACTTAAATAAAAAATATAAGTGCTAAATAATTAAGCAATAATTACCATAATATTTCTAGATAATTCCAGTTATGTCTAAAAATATTATAAATAGATAATTAAAAAATATAATTAAGACTTTAAATATCCATCAAATATTATTAAAATATTAATCAACCATTCATCATCAAAACATGGTACTCAACACTATAGGAGGAGTGGTTTCTAGGACAGAGAAGGGGACCTCTATATGTGGCTGATTTGGGTCAAGGAATTGGGTTTTAGTCTAATAGATTGAGGCCATTTGTTCCATCTATTAAGCCATAGCAACAAACCAATTAGCCTTGGCCTAGTCAGAGAGATGGGGAGGACAAGTAAGTGAGAAAGGGGTTGGGACTAGTCCATCTAGGTTGATCAGGATAGTAGAGTGGGGAACCACAAGAGGAATTACAAGTTTATAACATTCAAATAATGTGTACATGAAACACACAACAAGATATGCAAAACAGACTTCTACAGCCTCAGATCTTCCACCAATAAGTTGGGCTTTCATATTGATGATTGTGATGAATCAAGCAAGAACAAGCTAACATTTGAAAGGAAGCATGAGATTACCACATTGATTCAAGCATATCAAAGATTACAGAAACCATGCATTTGAAACTGGAAATAATCAAGCATGTGACGATAAGGAGTTGCAACGACTAAAATATAATATTGTACCCTAATTTCTATAAAGCTAGTGAGAGCTACATTCATTTCAACAAAGAGGTGTTCAACCAAGCAAGCAATCAGACATTCATGTGTACAATCAAGGAAACATTCAAGAATCATACAATTTAAAATATCAAAGGTTCAATCAAGCATGCAACTAGGGTTTGAATGCATAAAATATGGAAAAGCTTTGAATCACAGAGGCAATAGGGGTAATCTGTGGGTAGTAGGAAGCACTCATTGGTAGTAGAGGACACCTACTTGAAAATGACAATGAAGGAGAAGTCGTTGGAGGTCGGGGTTGTTGGAGTAGAGTTGAGCAAGTCACCAAAGGTCGGAAGCTCGAAGAGGAACTATTGAAGCTTGCCAGAGGTTGAACACTCAGACGCACAAGTACTCTCGTTTGAAAATCTCAAGTGATGGAGCAATGCAACAGCCCTTGCAAATCATCCATCTTAAGAGTTATTTAAAGGGTAATTAGTTGTTAACAACCCTAACAAATCTCACGTGATGACTTCAAATTGATCCACGTAAGATTATTTAGTTATTAAGACATGCCATGTGGGAAGAAAATCAAGAAAGTTAAAATCATCGCCTCTCAAGAGGCACTTTGGAAGTTCCCCAGTCTCATGTAGCCTCGAAGGAGGGCTACATTTGGAAGTTATGAATGAGCCTAGAGCACGAGGTTTGGAGTGTCCAAATAGGAAAAGAGAGGAAGGTGTGTCGTTAACTCTGGTACAGGGGTGCTCAAAAGTTATGAGCTAGGCCAATGACCTTTTGAAGTAGAATTGAGCATGTCACCAAAGGTTGGAAGCTCGAAAAGGAACTATCGAAGCTCACCGGAAGTTGAATGCTCAAACATGCGGGTACTCTTGTTCGAAAATCTCAAGCAATGGAGCAATGTGACAACCCTCTCAAATAATCCGTCTTAAGAGTTATTTAAAGGGTAATTAGTTGTTAACAACCCTAACAAATCTCACGTGATGACTTCTGATTGATCCATGTAAGATTATTTAGATATTAAGACATGCCACGTGGCAAGAAAATCAAGAAAGTTAAAATCATCGCCTCTCAAGAGGCACTTCGGAAGTTCCCTAGTCTCATGCACCCCCAAAGGAGGGCTACATTTGGAAGTTATGAACGAGCCTAGAGCACAAGGTTTAGAGTGTCCGAATTAGAAAAGAGAGGAAGGTGTGTCGTTAACTTTGGTACAAGGGTGCTCAAAAGTTACAGGCTAGGCCAATGACCTTTCGAAGCAAGGAGAGGAAGAAGGGGTTGAGTGACCAAAGGAAAGATCAGTTTGGAAGTTCTGTACTGGACGGTGGACATTCTGAGGGAAGTTGAGAGAAAGAGCGACTGAGTGCTTGAAGGAGGAGGGGTCTAGAAGTGCCGTACTGAATGGATGACCTTCCAAAGGAAGAAAGAAGGAAGAGTAGCCTATGCTCAAAGAGAAAGATAGTTTGGAAGTTCCACATAGGATGGAAGTCCTTCCAAAGGGGAAGAGCAGCCTCTGCTCAAGAAGAAAGTGGTTAGTTCAGAAGTTTTGCGTAAGATAGAAGTCCTTTCAAAGGGAAAGAGTAGCCTATGCTCAAGAAGAAGGATAGCTTGAAAGCTCTGTATAGGACAAAAGTCATTCCTAAGGGGAAGAGTAGCTTGTGCTCAAAAGAAGGATTGTGTTCAGACTCAAAAGTGTGCATTTTATTGATATTAATTTATGTGTTTTAATGAGTTTTAGTTGCATTTTGCATTGAATTATGATGATTATAAGGTCAACTGTACTTTTGAGCATTATGCACGTTTATTCACTTTAATGACACATGAATTAAGCTTTGAGTCATCAATTTGTTTATGTTGGTTACCTTTTGAGAAAGGAATTAATGATTGATATTTGACTCTTTAGGTTGCTGATAAAGTGATTAATCCATAGAAAAAAATCATGATTTATGTCTAAGTGCAAAGTTCGAGGGTTAAGCCGTTTACCCATGAACTTACGTGAGGGTAAACTAGATTACCCTTGAGTTTGCACCCTGTTTGTTCTGTTCAATGAATTTCATTGATGTAATAGCAATTGCAATCATAGTTAAGGTTTAAATGTTATGAATTATTTCTCTTGTAATATGATATGTTTCACGAAAGGTATTATTTAGGTATATGTAGAAGAATTTGATGAGCAATTGTAAAGAAATGTGTAGAAGAGTAGAATTGAGGAATTCAATTCAGTTGAAGCTCAACCATGAAGAACGTGGACAGACAGGTTAAAGAAGTGGATTGCATGGGATGATCGTGCACCACACCCTTGTTAACTGCTAGCTTGTGAACTACCATTCCTCCTATCTATAAAACAGTCCCAAAGCCATGAAACTAAACCCCCCCCCTCTTCTTCCTTCATCTGCCATTTATAGAGCATTCTCCATCTTCTCCATCTTCCATCTTCCACCCACTCATCTCTTCGGAGAGGAGATTGACGACCTCCTCTTCTCCAACCATTCGCGCAGTGTATTTGTTGTTCTTTTCTCAACCTGAGTGTATCCTTGAAGGAGTGACTCTTGGTGCCAGCTGCTTCTTCCTATGTTCCTTGGTGTAATTACAGAGTGATGCCCAAAATCTCACTGCAACGTCGAAAGGAATGCTTGCTAGATTGACAACCTAGTGGACCAGAAGTAAATACAAAGAGAAGTTCCTAGCCTAAGCAAGTTTTGAAGGAAGAAATTACAATGAAGCATTAGGTGTTCTTTCCATTTTATTTTCTTTATTTTACTTTACCCTTATATTTACACTCGAATCTACAAACAACCACTTTATCAACTTAGTTACAGTAATTAGTTTTTGTTTTTAGGTTTATTGTGATGTTGAATGTTGTACTTTTACTTTACAAGTTGTTCGTACTATATTGTGTTTCGTGTAGTGTGTTGTTTGTTGTGCTTTAAAATATCCAAAAAGACCAAAAATATAAGTATTCAACTCTTAGAAGTTTCAGCTAATTCAAATCGTACTATTTTTATATTTGAAACTCGCAATTATCGCACAACCCTCAAGTAAGTTCGAGGGCGAAGACGTTTACCCACAAGCTATCTCGAGGGTTAAGTGCTTTTTTTGTGCAAAACGATAAATTTTATGCAAACTAAAGTGTATAATGTTAAAACTTAAGAAGAATTAAATATTTGGAAGTAAAATTCACTGGATAGCATATTTTAGTGTAAAATTCAAATCATTTACTAAAAGACTAAGTTAAAAATCCAAATATTCTAAGTGGTGACGAAATTAAAAGTTAATGAAAGAACTCTTTGGAAAGTATGATGCAATAGGTATGTAAAGAGCATCCTAGCGGTTAATTGGAACAGAGCAACTGTGACATTATTTAAAAGATATTTAATCACTTGTTCCATTAATTGAATACACCAATTCAGTTAAACACCAAGCAAAACCAATCCCTGTAGACAAACTCATACGTGCACACTAGCTATATTTGAACCTGTGCACTTGCAGTAAATTAAAATGTTTTGCATACACAACTTTTACAAGAATTGAATTACAAGTGTTGTGTAAAAGTGGAATAGATAGTTTGGAAGTTTTGCATAGGATGGAAGTCCTTTTGAAGGGAAAAGCAACTTGTGCTCAAGAAGAAGGATAGTTCGAAAGTTCCACATACGATGGAAGTCCTTCCGAAGGAAGGAGCAGCTTGTGCTCAAGAAGAAGGATAACTCAGAAGTTCTGCATAGGAAAGAAGTCCTTCCGAAGGAAAGAATAGCTTGTGCTTAAGAAGAGGTGAAACTCGGAAGTTCCGCATAAGATGGAAGGCCTTCTGAAGGAAAGAGTAGCCTATGCTCAAGAAGAAGGATAGCTTGGAAGTTCCACATAGGATGGAAGTCCTTCCGAAGGGAAAGAGCAACTTGTGCTCAAGAAGAAGGATAGTTTGGAAGTTTCGCATAGGATGGAAGTCCTTCTGAAGGAATTCTCTAAAGACTCAAAGGTGGTGGGCCTGAGGACAATTGATGCTCATTCTAACTCTAACCACCGTGTTAGAGATATCCTAATGGTGACTAGAGAAAAGAAAACACTAAACAATCCAAGCCCTATTTTGGTTTTGACTATTAAAGAGAACAATCCACCCTCTCCAACTCTTATTGCCTAGTGCAAAAATTTTCCCTCAAGCCATTGCTTTGTCGCACTCGAAGCCCTTTTCGCTGTTGCTCCAAGGAAACAGGTTCATCATCTCTACATTCCTATCCTTTTCATACTTGAATCTAAGTTCATGTTCTCTATTCTACTAGGGTAGGATGAAGACTCGCTCATAGTCTAAGGTGCTCGAGAAGAGATTGAGTTCAGGTGACATTGTGCATGACCTTTTGTTGATGGATGACGATGAGGGGTTGCTTTCACCTCCTAGTGAGAGGACTGCCATTACTCCCTCGATGTACAAAGATGTGGGCTCTCCAAGTGTTAGAACGTTTTTGAGTACAATGAATATATTTGTTTGATATGCTTTAAATTTCACTGTAAGTGCACGGGTTCAGATATAATTGGTGTGCAAATACGGGTTTGTCCATAGGGATAGGGTAAATTACCTGTTAAATCTTAAATGTTCTAATTACTGGAATAATGCATATGTTTTTAAGTAGTGTCACATTTTCTCTATTCCAAGTAATTACAAATTTACTCTTTAATCCACCTAAATGCTTTGCAATTTTCAGAACAGTTAAACACAATCCAGTAACTTCTTTCTCTAAGTTGATTGGAATTAAAAGATGTTTTCTGATATGGATGATTAACAATTCCACTAAAACATAAATATATCTTTTTTTCTTTTTCTTTATAATAAGGAAAACACAAGAAACACACAAAACAAAACTCACATATAATTAATTGTACAAACACAATAACATTCAACAATATAGTACATATAACATAGAGAAAAGAAAAAGAAAAGGAGAGAACACCTAAGTAATCACTACAATTTTCACTCTTCGAGAATTGCTTAGGTCAAGCGCTCCTTTTGTCTTTACTTCCAACCCACCGGGTTGTCAATCTAGCAAAATTTCCTTTCTTGTCAAATGATCTTCTGGTCGTCACTCCACAATCTCACTAAATTGAAGAGGAGGAAGCAGTTGGAGCCAAGAGTCTCGCCTTCAAGAGTACGCTGAGTATCAATAGAGTCATATTTTTAGGAATGGTGACTTAATTTCATTTGAAATTCAAATGTACCCCTTTTACCATCGAGTCAGTCTGTTGCTTAAGTGATTTAACAATGAACTAACAGTGTTGGTTAAGTTCTATTGAGCCTATTGAGCGATTAATCAACGAGTAGGTTCATTGGTAAAGATGTTTATCAATAGACAAATTATGTAGGTTATTGCATTTTAATTAAATTAGACTCAAGTGCATGCAAATAGAAATACAGAATATCTTAGAATTAAGAAAGATTAAGTATTTGGAATTAAAACCTAATTGCTTAGGTCTTTTAGTGAAAAATCTGGATAATTTATTAAGAGCCTCTTTTAAATCCAAATAGCTTAAGTGAAGACAAAATTAAGTTTAATGAAATTTCTCTGAGAATTACGGATATGAGAATTAATTAAAAATTAGCCTAACAATTATTTGGGACAAAGCAATTGTGATATTGCTTTAGTATTAATTGTTCTATTAATTGGAGCACACGAATTTAACAAAGTATCAACCTGATAATCCCTATGGACAAACCTGTACTTGCACACTAATTATGTCTAAACCCGTGCACTTGCGGTGAAATTAAAATATATCAAACACATGTTGTACCCTCTCTTTCATCCGGCTATCACCCGGAAGCCCATGGTTTTCCATCGGCCTCGCTGGCGGATGGGCCAAGGTACAAAGAATTGAAAGGTGTTTGTGTGAGCGCATCACCACGTGCGGTTGATGGCTCGTTGAATGGAGTCGCCACCTTATATTTGGGTAGAAAACAAGGAAAACTGGATGGGCAAGTGTTCTTTCGTCATCGAAGCGATAAAACCACATGGGTGACGTAACACTGAAGTGAAAACATGAGAGAACTAGATACGAGGCTCAGGGTACTATTGGGGAAGGTGTTAGGCACCCCCAGACAGCCCGGGCATTCCCGGCCTGTCTCCGTCTCTAAAACAGAAAACATGATAATCAATCCGGCCACGTACGGCCTCACCCTAGAGAACTTTCCAAGGTGTTTAGAGGGATAACCTTATCCCTTCCAATGAAAACAAACAAGAATCGAGTAAACAAAAGAGAATTGAACAAAACGGGGATCTATATTGGATCCGGTGGTGAATAGGGGAGAAAAAGATGGGTTTTTGGGGAGCCGTCTGTCGGCTACTTGTACCGGTTGACCGGCGGCTAGTTGATATCACTACCATTGCAACTAATGCAACTATAAAGACTAATGAGTGACCCTTAATTGATTATAATTACCATCTTATATCTCTACAACCCAATTCCCAAAGAAACTCCATGGCATATTAAAGCTTAAGTCCTTGCTACCTTCCTCCACCTATCCTCTAACTTTTAAAGGATGTTTGGGAGATATCCTAAAATAATCTTCACCTCATATTTATGGTGGCACTTGGCATAGGTTAATCTCTCAGCATAGATAGGATAGTGAGAAAATAATTGTTCTAGAAAAAACAAGGTTAGCAAGACATTAATTTCGATGAAATAGGAAGACTCAACTTATTGCACATTCAATTTGAAATGTATTTACTCTAAGGGAAATAGGTTGCTTTCGAATTTGGCTCTAGCAACTCTCTACTCAAAACAAAAAAATGTTAGGGTCATTCCATTGATCATGATAGTAACACTTGAAACTTACATTCTCTCATGTTTAATTTCGAATTAGAAACATAAAAGATATTAAAAATGAGAAAATAAGCAAAATTATCAAAAATATCTGAAATTTTTTTTTTTAACATTAACATGCCCTCCCCCCATACCTAAATTTTGCATTATCCTCAATGCAAATGAAAAAGTTTAGATTACAAGATGCTAAGCAAGAAGATAACTTAAAACAACAAAAACAAACAGAAAAATACTACAAACAATGACTACGCTCCTCCCATATTTAGCATACGATTCAAATGCATACATAGTATATGAAAGTGCATTAATCTTAAAGACATAATGGAGATTGAGTAGTATGCTCAAGAAATAATGCTCTACAATAATGCTCTATAGAAATTATGATTCATATGCATTATAAGGAAATAAGGTTTTAAGGCTGCCTACCTTGCTTGAAGATGAACATGAAACTGCAACACTTAGCAAACACATTAAAATTGAAAAATATGAAAGAAACAAATGTGCAAGTGCTAATAAAGTAGAATTCCTGAAGTAACTATCTGAATTATAGCACTTATAAAATTCATATAGTGTGAAATGCAATATATAAGTACTCGTTGGAAAGTTACAGTCCTCTAGTTTCTACGAAAAATCATAAAATAAATTTTTAATCACCAGTAGAACTCCATAATTACGTTGAAAAGCCATAACACATTCTGTTCTGTTTCAAAAACTGCAGAGCACCCTTGTCTTCAGAATTTCATAAACAGAGTTTCGATCATTGAAAATTTGCAATTAAGCCTTCAATAGAAAGGTATTTGAATTATCTTTCTCAATAAAATAAGAACGACTACAATTATTGTCCAGCATGATTGCAGAATTTAATCCATCAGTCCATATGTTGTGCTGTTTTGCTGTAGACGCTGTTCGGCATTCAAAAATTCATTACTAAATTTCTACAACTCCAAATTCGGTGAATAAGTACTCATTTGAAAGGTAATGAAGTGTCTGACCACCAAAATTCATAAACTGAAACATTGAGTACCTGAGTAACAGCAGAATTTACCTGGATCCATGATAAGGACTGCCTTACAGTTTAGTTTCACAATCCACATTTCATCTCTCTTCATGCACTTGGAATTTTAAAGGTTAGAATTCCAATGAAGTAACATAAGTAGATGTGATGCAGTAACCGTATAATAAGAGAATATAGTTGAAGTACATGCCTATATTTAATTTGCATATGAAATTAAATTTTGCATATAGTGTGGGGGGTAATAGTGGGTAAATTCTTTTTTTTAACACTTGTGTGGAACCCAGACTCCTATGCTTACGGTGGCTCACAAGCAAGCCAGATGGTTTCACAGAACAAAAACCACCAAACTATATCTAGTCATACTACTCCTACCAAAAACGAGAGTGAAATCAATAGTTATATATATATATATTTTCTTTTCTTTCCATGGGTAACTCCAAAAATGATCAGATAAAATTCTCATAAATGCTCTCCTTATAAGTTGAGGAGACTTATATCTTCTCTAATCTTCTTCTTTTAACAACCAACTTACCCATAATTAATTCATGATCTGCTTAGGAGGTTTATGCTTGATATCAAATGGAACCACTTTAGCTAGTGCATTGATTAAGAGGTCAACCAATTTAGTACAACTCATAATCTTTTCTTCATAAAAGCTTACACTTTTTTGGAATATATTCTCAAAAGTCGCAAGAGAAGTTATGAACCCTAAAAATGGTTTCTCAATAGATGGTTCATACGATAATGGTTCAAATAAAGTTGTCTCGTAAGGAAGTAAATCATTAACATCTTCTTTAATCTCTAATACCTTCAATTCCTCCTCAAAGATTTTCTCAAAAGGTTGATCAAAATATCCCGGTTCAAATTCAAATTCGTTGACATTAGATAATTCTTCTTCTAGAATGATTCATTGAAGAATATTCACCATTAGATCCTCAGCCTTCAATGCTTCTTCAAATATGTCATCTTTGTTATGTAGACAATTAGATTCAAGATTAACTTGTCTTCTCTAATAACTCCATTTTTATTGAGACTTCTTCCACTATACTTATCTTGAGTGCTTCATTAAAGTCCTCAATAACTTCTTTGTCATGATTGGGAAGGTTACTAATATCAACTTGATCACTTTGTTCTTCAATCACTTTATTTTCCTCATAGATTACTCTTTTGTCCTATACTACCTTAGGTTCTCATAATTCATTAGGATGTAGTGGGTTGGGTAGAAATTCATCTAACTTAGGCACATTCTCCATTATCTGTATCTCTCATTCGCTATTTTCTTCCTCACCCACTTCTTGAACATTTTTAACAACGATTAAATTATCACCATTAGTTTCCTTTTCCTCATTATCCGCCATAGGAGCACTAAAATCTCTTTTTGATCTAAGGGTAACTAACACTTTAGGTGACTCTTCTGTACTTTTGAAAATAGGGTAATTCACGACCTCAAGTGGCCCTACTAAACAATCCCTTACCAGATAGTCAAGTAATTCATGCTCATTACATATTTTATCTTTTTCTTTAAAATTTTTAACTTATGGAGTTCTATAGACCTTATCTGATATGAGTGTTGCACAAGTGCCTATAGGGTACTTTTAAAAATCCTTATCTAGTTCAGAAAAATTAGAATTAGATGAATTCCTTATAAATATGTTGATAGATCTTTGAATTTCATTTAACTTCTTCATATGATTAAATGAAGTTGAATTACAACATTCATTTTCTTCAATTATCTCTAATGGTTGAACATTCTCCTCTGTAAGTAAAATATTTTTTAATGATTTTACCTCTTAATAATTTTGATTTTCATTTAAATTTGACCAATTTAAATCATCATTGTTTTCATACTCATTAAATATTCTATTGTCTTCTATTTGTTGAAATGATTCATCAATTCTATTCATAAGTTGTTCTATTTTCAATGATATTTCATTGTAATAATTCTAATTATTTCCAGCATTTATTATCATATTGTAATTAGAATTTGACAAACCTATATTAATTTCTTGAACATTTTGATTCCCATTTAAGACTGACCAGTTCAAATAATTGTCATTTTCAAATTCATTTAGTCAATTACTATCCTCTAATGTTTGTAGTGATTCATCTATTTTATCCATTAATTGTTTTATTTGCAAGGATATGTTTGACTGATAATTTTGATTTTCATCCATATAATTGTACCATGAATAATGATTTTGCATTCCTAAATTGTTATTATATTCCCCTAAATTATAATTGTCATTTCAATCATAATTATTTTGAGAATTAGCATTAAATCCTTCTAAATCATGTTGTGAAGAATAGTCATTAAACTCTACAAGTGAATAATCTCTTCTAACATAATTAGAATAATTAGAATCTTCATAACTATTTTCTAAAATAAACCCATAATCACCTTGTTGACCCCCATGTGTAAATAGGCCGATCGAGCGGCCAATCGGGCTATTCCCGATCATCGGAGAATTTTTCGATCCCCTGGAAAGACTTCCAAGATGAGGCCACGTTTGACCGGGCTGACTGTTGTGGTTTTCCATTTTTAGAGTCGAAGAGAGGCCGGGATTGCTCGAGCTGTCTAGGGGTGCCTAACACCTTCCCCAACAGTACCCTGAGTCCCGTATCCAGTTCTCTCATTTTTGCATAGCGTTACACGATTTCATGTCATTCTCATGGTTTTATTGTTTCGATGTTGGAAGGACACTTCCCCATCCGGTTTTCCTTGTTTTCTACTCAAAAATAAGGTGGCGACTCCGTTCAACGAGCCATCCACCCCACGTGGTGATGCGCTCACACAATCACCTTTCAATTCTCTGTAGCTCAGTCCATCCATCGGCTCAGCCGGCGGAAACCCATGGGCTTCCGGGTGATAGCCGGATGAAAGAGAAGGTACACACCTCAATATGAGTTATTTGGATTCATTATAATAACTATAAATTAATTCTATGAAAACTATAAAAATTACCTAAAGTTCAGAAATTAAACAGTACAACTTTTCATCTAAACTCTACTAAAATTAAAGATAATACAACTAGATTAAATAAACTACACCATAGGCATGGGAAATTACTAAAATGCAAGTAAAAATTAACTAAAGATGCAGAAAAATTCTATGAAAAGCCTAGTAACACTAATCTAAGATTCAATAGTAATTTAACACCGATCCCTGACAACAATGCAAAAAACTTGTTCGAACTTTTTTAAGTACAATGAATATATTTGTTCAATATGCTTTAAATTTCATTGCAAGTGTACGGGTTTAGATGTAATTAGTGTACAAGTACGGGTTTGTCCACAACGATAGGGTAAATTACCTATTAAATCTTAAATGTTCTAATTATTGGAACAATGAATATGTTTTTAAGCAGTGTCATGGTTGCTCTGTTCCAAGTAATTACAAATTTACTCTTTAATCCACCTAAATGCTCTGCAATTTTTAGAATGGTTTAACACAGTTTAGTAACTTCTTTCTGTAAGTTGATTGGAATTAAAAGATATTTTCTAATATGGATGATTAACAATTCCACTGAAACATAAATATATCTTCTTTCCTTTTTCTTTATAATAAGGAAAATACAAGAAACACACATATAATTAATGTACGAACACAACAACATTCAACAATATAGTACATATAGAGAAGAGAAAAAGAAAAGGAGAGAATACCTAAGTAATTACTGCAATTTTCACCCTTCGAGACTTGCTTAGGTCAAGCGTTCCTTTTGTCTTTATTTCTAGTCCACTAGGTCGTCAATCTGGCAAACTTTCCTTTTTCCTCAAATGATCTTTTCAGTGTCACTCCACAATCTCACTGAATTGAAGAGGGGGAAGTAGCCGGCACCAAGAGTCTCACCTTCAAGAATACGCTTAGGTAGAGAAAAGAACAATGACTACATTAGGGAGAAGGAAGAAGAAGAAGAGGTTGTCAATATCCTCTTAGGAAGAAATGAGTGGGTGGAAGATGGAAAATGGAGGCATGGTTATGGGTGATGTTCGGATGAAGGAAGGGACGAGACCATTCTCATAGTCATAGGACTTTCTTACATAGAATGGAGGATGTCAATTCCTGAAATTTGATAACTTCCCACTTCTTGGGCAGCTAATCAATGTTGCACACTTCATTCCACGTTCTGTCCACATCAACCCACTCTTTTCCTTTGAATTGCATTCCTTTAACGATCATCAAAGCTTTAATTTTGTTCTTTGATCGATCCATAATTTTCCTACATAATTCAAGCTCAACCATATATGAATAACCATGCATAATTTTGAAATAAATACTGACATAATGCTTAACTTGTAAACTTCATCATTTAAGTGCCTAATGCATGATTTAATCCTTTAATTACATTCTAACTTCCTTAATCTTACTTTTAATTTTCTTAATCACACTACTGATAATCATAAAATCTCTAATTCCACTTAATTATAACATTTAATTTCATGCAAATACAATATTTCATAATAAAACAATGACAGTTACACAAGACTTATAATGTACAGTAAAGGGATAACCAATGGAATAAGTCAGTTGGTAAACCAAATAACCAATGGACCTGCCAGTTGTAAATTAGATAACCAACGGACCTACCAGTTGGTTCAAATTTCCCAATTTCCCATAATTAAACTTTAACATTCTTTAACAAATATTCAATAAACAAACATAACTCTTAATTAATTACTAACCACATTCTTAAAACATTTATAAAACTCCCAACACCATAGCTCATTGATAAAAGGGTTTACCAATAGAGCATTCCCATTGGTAAACATAGCCAATAGTTCTTCAACTGCAATAAACAATATAACTTCATAATTTGACAACTTCAACGATGCACTTCATGAATCAGTTCATCAATCCATAAAATATTTTTAAACCTTCAATTAACTCCAAATGGCAATAATAATTTCTTTCTTCTCTTAATACACTTAAAGCATAATTTATGCAATATTCCATTAATTAACAGATAGATCATGCATAAAGGTAATTGTTGACCCCCATGTTTGAACAAAAGAGCCGGGGAAGCAGTCGGCTAGCCGCCGGCAGGCTGGTTCAAGGAACCGGTCGCCAGCTCCCCGCGACCCCCATTGGCGCAAAGGGGTGGGGGAAGCAGCCGGCTCCCCGCGACCCCCATTGGCGCAAAGGGGTGGGGGAAGCAGCTAGCTCCTCAAAAACCCATTTTGGCCAACTGGTTCTCGTACCAACTCACCCTGGACGACCACATTTCCTGTACATGCCAGTAACAACTTCCTCCATGGGTGCAGTATTGGGCCAGCATGACATCACCGGCAAAATCGAGCAGGCCATATACTACCTCAGTAAAAAGTTTACCAAGCTAGAAGAACGATATGAGTTGATTGAGAAGTACTACCTCTCGTTGGTCTGGACGATGAAAAAGTTGCAACACTACTTGTTGGTCTACCTAGTTTTGTTGCTCAGCCGCCTAGATCCCCTGCACTACCTCTTCGAACAACCGTCCTTCTTAGGCAGATGCGTGAAATGGCAAATGCTCCTCGCAGAATTTGACATCCGATACGTATCCCAGAAATCTATGAAGGCCCAAGCCATGGCTGACCAATTGGCCCACCAGCCCTTGCCAGATTACCAACCGTTGGAGGATTCATTCCCTAATGAGCCCATCTTCACCATCAACGAGCCGAATCCAGACCAACTGGATCTAGACCAGCCAGTTTCTGACCAACCAGAACCCCATATCTTATACTTTGATGGAGCGGTCAACACTAAAGGCCGTAGGGTAGGGGTCGTCCTAGTGGATCCCCAAGGAAGGATGCTATTCATAGCCAAGCGACTTCTCTTCACATGCTCACACAATGAGGCAGAGTACGAAGCTTGCGTCATGAGACTGCAACTCGCACTGGAACTCCGGGTCACCCACTTGCACGTATTCGGCGACACCATGCTGGTAATCTCTCAAACCCTCAACAGGTGGAAAACCCGAGACCCCAAGCTCCGGCCATACCAAGAATTCATACTGCAATTAGCAAGCAACTTCTGGTTCATCCATTTCCAACATGTTGGCCGCAAGCATAACCTGTATGCGGATGCTCTGGTCGTCCTAGCATCATGGGTAGCGGTTAAGGAGGGCCAGAGCATAGCCATAGAAGTCACAACGCTTCACCAACCGACCTATAGCGAAAACATCTGCTGCCTCACAAAAGTACCTAAGCAGGCAGACGTTAGACCCTCAATGCTACATCTGACTAACTGCCCCAACTACCAGCAAACTGCTGACCAATGCAGAGAACCGGCCCCAGTCGATGAACCGAACAATGCAGACTCCAGGTCCCCAGACAGCGGACTTGAAAACTCACAGCAAGAAAACCGCCCCTGGTATTTAGACATACAAACCTTCTTGGAGGTCAGAGAGTTCCCATCAGAGGCTACCACCCAAGACAGACGTACATTGTCAAGACTGGCAGCCGGCTACGTCTTCAGCGGGGGATAGCTCTACAAAAGATCTCACAACTAGACTCTCCTCTGGTGCATAACCCCGCCCGAAGCACGTACGATTATGCAGGAAATCCATGAAGGTGTCTGTGGATCCCACATGAACGGGATCCTCCTGGCGAAAAAGATCATGCTCCAAGGCTACTACTGGAGCACAATGGAGGCAGACTGCACCATGTACGTTCGTCGCTGTCACCAGTGCTAGGTACATGGGAACCTCATCCATGCGCCCCCCAAGGAATTATAAAACATGGCTTACCCTTGGCCATTCTCCATGTGGGCCTTGGACGCAGTAGGCGAGATTAGGCCGACGGCCACCAATGGACACCAATATATACTGGTGGCCATCAATTACTTCACCAAGTGGGTGGAGGTAGTATCCTACAAGATAGTCACAGCAGCCGCCACCCAGAAGTTCTTGCGCAACAACATCATCACCCGGTATGGCGTACCCTTCGACGTGGTGACCGACAACGGCACCAACTTTACAGCCAAGCAGGTCACGAGCTATCTTGAGCAGTGCCATATCCGCCACCTAAGGGCGTCCCCCTACAGGCCATAGATGAATGGAGTGGTCGAAGCAGCTAACAAGACACTAGTCCAAATTCTCAAGAAGATGGTACGGACACACAAAGATTGGCACGACCACCTTCCGTACGCACTTTGGGCTTACCGGACGTCCCTACAGACCACCACCGGAGCAACACCATACTTGCTGGTATACGGTTCTGAAGCAGTGTTGCCAGTAGAGTTAGAACTCCCGTCCCTTCGCGTCCTCAAAGAAGCAGCAGAGTCCGATGACCAGTGGTCGGAATTGCGCCTATTGCAGCTCAACCTCCTAGATGAGAAAAGGTTGAGAGCCTTGGACCATGCCCAGACTTATCAGTGAAAGATGGCAAGAGCTTACAACAAGAAGGTTCATCCTTGACTCCTTACATCGGGTGATCTAGTCCTTCACTCCATCTTCCCAACAGGCTCAACAGGAAAATTTTCCCCGAATTGGCGTGGCCCGTACGTCATCACCAAAATCCTTAGCGGAGGGGCCGCTTACCCTTTTGATGAAGCCACCCAACAAGAGTTCGGCCCGATAAATTTGTCGCTGCTAAAGAAGTTCTACCCATAAGATGAACTCGACCGGGGATCACTGCGGCCGCCATCTTCAGACAAGCCGACAACCCACACCTCCACCCGACTCTCCACCAGCTGACCGAGAGGTTAGGTCTGGACAGGTACGCCCCTTTCCTCGGTAAATTCCCTCTTATGACGCACATGTCACATGACGCACACACGATGCACACATGATAAGTAGCTCCAACTCTCTAGTCATCCTGCCTCGTCCATGTTGGAAAGGAAGAGGGCCGATGAAACTAGCCAAAACGGCACCCCACACGTTCGTGTATGTTCTGGATCACAGCCCGTCAACCATAGCCTGTTGCCCAATACTTACACACTCCACCACCCAACCGGCCTACCACCGGCTGCCACCTCCAACATACCCAACAGCCACGTTTACAGCCAGTGGTGAGAACAGTTTGCAGCAGCAGGCGGCACATCCGACTCAAGAAGTGCTATCCGAACCTCTGGGATGAACTACCGACCCCTAGAGTGACACCAACTACATCTAGATTTCTACTTCAAAAATTCGAGCACCCATCTTGTTGAACTCCGATGGCACAAAGATGGAACAAGGTGAGTAATCCAAGTTCGTCCTTATCCCCATGGTCTTTGCTGATTCTGAGTGGTTACAAGATACCGATGGGAGATCACTCCTCCCCTCGAATGAGTATCCAACCTCCCATTTTTACCTAGCCCGAGTGCCACTCGATAATGAGGGAGATCACAACCTTCGGCTCCCTCTAGGTAAGGTATTCCCCCTTGGACCCAGCCGCGACAACGTCGGGTTATTTTGCTTGCTAACAGCACGTGGGGAAGGCTATTAACATTCTTTTATTCAACTTTCTTATCTTCTATTTTGTAATAGAAAAGAATGAAAAGAAAGAGAGAAGAAGAAAAGTCAGTGGCTAGAATCCTTTTTCAATAAAAAAGAAGAGAGAAAAGAAAGAAAAAAAAACGAAACAAAAAGAAAGGAAAAAAAAAAAAAAAGAGTGAAAAGAAAAAAAAAAAAAAAGAGAAAAAGAAAAGGGAAAAAAAGAAAAGGAAAAGTTACTTGTTGCTGGGTCCTGAAAGCATATGGATTTCTGTGTAAGGAAAGGGTAGATCTTAGGATTCCACCGTCTGTTGGCAGTCCAATACCTGGCTTTGTCGCGATTGACCAAGTATCCCCTTCTTTCAGGGCTTGGCAACCCATCGAAGTCTGCCAACACAACCGGGTGCCGGAACCCATTTGCCGACACCCACTTCTCCCTTTTTCTCTTGTCCTAGGGCTTGACATCCCAACTAAGTCATCAACATTGGGTTTGGCATCCCGCTGAAAGTCGCTTCCACCCCCGGGTTCCGATGTCCACGTTTCCGGAACCTGCATGATTCTGTCTGTCATCTTTACAACCCTAGAGCGAACTTGCGAGGAAGAATAAACATCACTATGGGCAGAAGGATAGCTCTCGGATCTCTCCTCTCAACCCATCTTTGTCGCCTGAGGGTCACTTCCGCTGGACAAGGGAACCACATTTCCAAAGTCACATGCATGAATGTCTAGCGGTTGTCTTTTGACATGAGGTGAGACACCTATCATTCCCCTGCAGGTCCAGATAGCATGATTGGGTCAGAACAGCTACCTTGCACAGACCCCACCTCGAGCAACCACCTGGAAGCCACTCTATGAAATCAACAAAACAAAGCACAAGAAAGAGAGTCACCAAAAAGTGTCCCAACTTCCTCACATAACTCACTACAGATATTCACGAATGAGAGGAGGGAACAACACTCAAACGGCTAGACGCGTGCAAGTAAACAACACTCCTCACCTTTAGAAACTAATATACGAATGAGTGCGCAGGTAAACAAGTCAGTCGAACAATTCAACCAGTTGTTGCTTAAGAGATACAGCCACCAGAACCAAAACCAGCACGAGACGAGATGTCACACGGAAAATGAAGGGGCCTGCCGGGTAAATCAGCCGGCCACCACCACCAATACCCAGGGATGGTCAACACCTACGACACAACCCACGCCAGGATATTGACTATTCCATGCAAGAATGAGGAAAGCTGGCCCACGCACGTCACCCAGCTCAGATGGCTAGACGCCCAGACCACAACCCGCACGAGACGAGATGTCACGTAGAGAAAGAAAGGGGCTACCGGGTAAATTAGCCAACCGCCGCCACCGATGCCTAGTTACGATCGACTCCCCAACACTAATCACTCCTCGCAGGAATGAACAAGGCCCCCATGCTTCGCCGAACTCGGACAACTTGGCGCCACGACAAGGATCAGCGCTAGACGAAACGTTACGTAGGAGAAAGAAGAGCCGCTAGTGATCCGGTAAGAAAACCCGATTGCCAACTCCTCGAAAACCATACTTAGACATATGGATCGGGTGGCTAACCAACCCACCGCTGACAAAACCGGTAACAAAATCCAATTGCCGGCTCCCCGAAAACTAAACTTAGACATATGGATCGGGTGGCTAATCGACCCACCACCGGCAAACCGGAAAGAAAACCCGGTTGCCGGCTCCCCGAAAACCATACTTAAACGTATGGATTGGGTGGCTAACCGGCCCACCACTGGCACACCAGTAAGAAAACACGGTTGCCGGCTCCCCAAAAACCATACTTAGATGTACGGATCAGGTGGCTAACTGGCCCGCCACCAGCAAACCGGTAAGGAAACCCGGTTGCCGGCTCCCCGTAAACCATATTTAGACGTATGGATCGGATGGCTAACCGACCCGCCGCCAGCAAACCCATAAGAAAACCTTGTTGCCGGCTACACGAAAACCATACTTAGACGTATGGATCGGGTGGCTAACTTGCCCGCCACTGGCAAACTGGTAAGAAAACTTGATTGTCGGCTCCCCGAAAACTACACTTAGACATACGGATCGGCAGGCTAACCGGCCTGCCGCCGGCAAACCGGTAAGAAAATTCGGTTGCTGGCTCCCCGAAAACCATACTTAGACGTATGGATCGGATGGCTAACCGGCCCGCCACCAGCAAACCGGTAAGAAAACTTGGTTGCTGGCTCCCCGAAAACCATACTTAGACGTATGGATCAGGTGGCGAACCGGCCCGTCGCCAGCAAACTGGTAAGAAAACCTGGTTGCCGGCTCCCTAAAAACCATACCTAGACATATGGATTTGGTGGCTAACCGGCCCTCCGCAGGCAAATCTGTAAGGAAACTCGGTTGCCTACTCCTCGAAAACCATACTTAGACGTATGGATCGGGTGGCTAACCAGCCCGCCACCGGCAAACCGGTAAGAAAACCCGGTTGCCGGCTCCCGGGAAACCATACTTAGACATACGGATCGGGTGGCTAACCAGCCTGCCACCGGCAAACTGGTAAGAAAACCCAGTTGTCAGCTCCCCGAAAACCATACTTAGATGTATGGATCAGGTGGCTAACTGGCCCGCTACTAGCAAAACCGGTAAGAAAATCCGGTTGTCGGCTCCCCGAAAACCATACTTAGACGTATGGATTGAGTGGCTAATCGGCCTGCCGCCGGCAAATCGATAAGAAAACCCGGTTGCCGGCTCCCTAAAAACCATACTTAGACGTATGGATCGTGTGGCTAACCGGCTCGCCACCGGCAAACTAGTAAGAAAGCCCGGTTGTCGGCTCCCCGAAAACCATACTTAGACGTATGGATCAGGTGGCTAACCGGCCTGCCACCGGCAAACAGGTAAGAAAACCCGGTTGCCAACTCCCCGAAAACTATACTTAAACGTATGGATAGGGGAACTAGCTGACTCGCCGCTGGCAATCCGATAAGAAAAACCCAGTCGCCAGCTCTGCCAAACCCCCAGCATGGCACAAACATTGTCTCCATATCGATGCCCCATGGCTCACCCATCAGTCCGCACAAGTTCTCGAGGAAATAGTTATATGCAAAGTTCTTTTTTAAATGCATTGGATATTATTTATGATGGGGAGTACAAATAGACACATGAGACTCTTCCACGTCTGAAGACCCCTTGGACACGAGCCTCTGGGGCTTGTACCTCTAAGGGTCGGATCTCTGACACTCTCGCCTTCGTTGATCCTGGGCCCGCTCCCGGTGCTTTATCCGCTCCACCAGGTGGATCAACTGGTCCTCACGGCTCAATATCCAGATGAGGACTTCGTCCCGAGCATGGAGACGATCCAGCGTCGCGCGCAAGTCCTCGACAAAATCTGGATTTGAAGAAGTTCTGCCGGTAGAACGAGAAGCAGAAGCAGTGGGTCAGCACCCAGTTGACTGCCCGCCGGATGACAAGCTGCTCTGCTTTGAGGCAAGCCTCTCGTATCGGGCCAGGTCGACCGAGGTAATGGGCCGCGTCTGGAGCGGGACTCTCGACCGGTTCTCGATGGAGATATGGAGTAGGTGGGCTAGTTCCACCATCGCCTCTCCGAAGAGCAACTGGCTGGGGGGTCACCGGCCCAAGATGATCATGCCGTGCATCTGGTGCCGAATCACCGCCGCCCATTTCACCTGGCAACTCGTTACCACCGCAAAAGTCGCAAATTAAGTCGCCACACTGATCTCATCCCAATGCCACCCCTTAAAGAGGATTGTGTTGTTAAGAATGAAGGAGATGAGGTGGGCCCGTTGATGAGAATGGGCTTTTGCGGCAACTGCCGTGTTGATGTCGCCGATGCTCCAAGGAAGGCTCGACGGGGAGGAGAAGATGTCCAGGCCGGTAAAGCGGAGGCCCAACACCTCGAACAGGAGTTCATCGGAGAATTCCACCAGCCCGGACTGAAGGCCCAGAACGAGTTGCGACTCCACCTTCGATAGGTTGGAGTACATCTCGGCCACCAAGCCGGGGACGGTCTCGACCCGACGTAAGTCCTAGCGAAAGGAAGCAAGCCCTGCTTGGCAAATAGCTGCTCCACCTTAAGTAGCTGGTTGAAGTTAGCCAGCCTGCCATATAAAACTGTCTTTACGGCCAAGCGGCTGTTAGTGGGGGATGCCAACTCTTGGTCGGATTCGGGGGAGCCATGCCATTCGGGGGGAGCCACGCTACCTTCCTTGAACCGGCCAGCTGCCGCTGCCGGCTGTTTCCCTCCATGCGCACCCATGGGGATTTTGGGGAAATGGGGGCCGATTCCTTAAACCGGCCTGCCGGCGACTTGCCGGCTGTTTCCCCACCTCCATGGGCACCCATGGGGATTTTGGGGAAACGGGGGTCGGTTCCTTGAACCGGCCTGCCGGCGGCTTGCCGGCTATTTCCCCACCCCTTTTTCTCTTGACGTCTGTAAAAGCATGGGATTTAATGGAGGACTTATATTTTCTGGGGTATCGAGAGGGTAGGCTTACGCCTCCCGAAAAAAACGTATGAGGACCGTTAGGTTGTCCGTGTTCGTACACCCGAACGGCCGTCGCCGGCATCCTTGCCGGTGGCGTCATCCCAGAAACTTTTCTGGGGCATCAGGAGAGTAGACTTACGTCTCCCAGAAAAATGCACGGGGACCGTCGGGTTGTACGTGTTCATACACCCGAATGGCCGCCGCCGGCATCCTTGCCAGTGGCGTCATCCCGGAAACTTTTCCTGGGCATCGGGAGAGTAGACTTACGTCTCCCGGAAAAACATACGGGGACCGTCGGGTTGTACGTTTTCGTACACCCGAACGACCGCCGCCGGCATCTTTGCCAGTGGCGTCATCCCGGAAACTTTTCCGGGGCATCGGGAGAGTAGACATATGTCTCCTGGAAAAACGTATGGGACCGTTGGGTTGTACGTGTTCCTACACCCGAACGGCCGCCGCCAACATCCTTGCTGGTGGCGTCGTCCTGGAATCCTTTCATGGACCTCGAGAAGGATTCGTAGAGAGTGGATAAGAATTCGTAAAACCTCTGGGAAACTTAAGGTTTCCACGTAAAAAAACCTGACAGAAGGGTCACGAGTGAACTGAGCACGACCGGGCTGGGTGGATTAACACGGCCAGGAGGGCGGCCACTGGTACCTGCAGACGTGTTTCCGAAGGAATGATACCCGGGTCCATCCTCCGGCCATCCCCTTGCACAAGGAAGGCGTTATGCGGTCGGGGCTCGACGAAATGTAGTAAAAGCATACGTAAAATGGTGAGGGTGGAAGGACTTACCTGTAGGGGCGTCGTCGACGGGGATCGGAAGTCCTCGCTCTAGCACAGCGAAAAGGCGTCGGGGCCCCAAGCTGCTTTCCTCCTTCGGAACCGGTGGACGGTCATTTCTCTCGAGGGTGTCAGCCTTCTTCCCAGGAAATCCCGCCCTTTGGAAATCCTTCACTCCTCCTTCTTCCAGCCTCTTCTTCCCGGAAATTCAAGCCTGCCTTTTTGTTGAGGGGGGGGCACTCCTTTTATAAGGGATTGCCTTCCTTCTTTGGGGACGCCCGAAGATGGAAGGCAGCATGATTTCGGGCTTGATTACACGGTCCGCATAATCGATTTGCGAGATTTCAGGGATTAAATCTCGTAGTATTTTCCTGATTGATTCAACATGCCTTCTTGGGTAGCCAACCGGCACTCGCTACGTGGTAGGCGGAAGCCGGCTAGTTCCCCGAACATTCGCACGAAGATGTGGTTTTTGGGATTCGTGTGCCGCTTCTTTGAAGCGACTTGCCAGCGGCAAGTCGGCTCCATCCACCCACTTTTCACCAAATGTGGGTTTTTAGGGGTCTGGGTGCTACTTCCTTGATTCGGCTTGCTGGCGGCAAGCCGGCCCCATCCCCCTAACTTTTTACCAAATGTGGGTTTTTGGGGGTCCGGGTGCTGCTTCCTTGAAGCGGCTTGCCGGCGGCAAGCCGACTCCATCCCCCTAACTTTTTACCAAATTTAGGTTTTTGGGGGTCTGGGTGCCGCTTCCTTGAAGCGGCTTGCCGGCGGCAAGCCGGCTCCACCCCCCCTTTAAGCATGGGGTCAACAGAATGCCCCTCCCTAAGCGAGGTTGTATGACTTTTGAGGAAGGTAACCGGCATCCTAGGGTTGAATGACCCTCCATGCATAGACGGTAGGTTCTGCAAGATTTCACGCTTTCGTGAATTATCTATCGTAGGTCGGACAATAGAATCGGGCTTACACCCTCGGTCACTTGACCAGGGGATGCCATATTGCTAGCTGGTTGGTTGCGCGGTTGCCACCTTATGGGTGCTGATGACCGGGTAACAAGGTGGAAAGTGTTCGTGTGTCATGGCCGAAGGTTGGGCCGTATCTCTCCACGTCTTAGATCTTGAATGGCTGATCACGCGGCAACCACCTTGTGGGAGCCGACCACCGGGATGTGATGTGAAGGCTTCACATGTTTCTTTTCTAAAAGTTGTTGTGAATAGTCACATCGTACTTTTTGTGACATTACTTTTCGTCCGGTTGGTTACGTGGTTACCGCCTCATGGGAGGCGGCAACTGGCTGAGGATGTGGTACGTTGTTTTTTCAAAAGCTGCTACTGTCACAGTGGTCATGTCGTACCTTTGCACTTTTACCTTCAAGCCGGCTATTCACGCGATTGCCGCCTAGCAAGAGGCGGCAACTGGACGAAGGCCTAGCATGCTTTTATACTTTTCTCGATTTTTTTTCGTCTTTTCTAGTTTCCGTGCAACTTTCTCGGTTATCGTGCCTTGACCGTACCTTTTAAAAGTTGTCAGGAATCGTTTCAGCTTTCATGATTTTTGTGCAACCGATTTTTGAACCGGTTGCTGCTTCTAACCACGTGGAATCCGGGTAGCTCATTTTCCTATAAATAGAGGGGAGGTCGTTGGAGATTTTCTCATCGCTCCCTCTCATTTTCACTTCTCCCTTAAGTTCTCGTTTGGATTTTCTTCCATCTTTCCTTAATTTCTTCCCTTGAGCTTTAATCAACATGCCTCGCACCAAAAATGTTACGGGGCACGTCCGCCAATCTGCTTCTGGGTTTGTGCAACGATGGTTCGATCTTCTGTCGGCGACTTTGAGGAACATGCCAGCGGAGGAGCTCAACTGTCCTAACTGGGCTGAGTTGGCCCGTTTGGCCGTTTTATTTGAATTAACTGGCAATGGTTGCGACGCTACTTCAGTCGAAGCCATGTCTCATTGGTGGTTGGGAGAATGGCGACGGAGCTCTAGTGCTTCTAGCTCACATGTGCCAATGGAAGGCAAGGCTTCTACGGAGACTCCCCTTCAAAGCTTGCGACACCGGATGCGTCGCAAGGCCACCGTGGACTGGCAACAACATCAGGGCCGTTCGAGATTCCTGATGACGTGGCGTCGGAGGCGAGGTCGGTCCGGCTGGCACTCCCTTGGTATCGAACTCTGATAGGTTCTGAGGAGGAGGCAGTTGACGGCGTGGCTCCCCTAGAAAATGATCAGGATTTGGCGTCCCCTGTCGACGGCCACTTGGCCGTCAAGACGGTGTTACATGGAAGGCCGGCCAAGTTCGACCGATTGCCAGAGGTGGAGCAGCTGTTTGCCAAGCAAGGCTTGCTTCCTTTCGTCCGGGACTTCCACCGGGTTGAGACCGTCCCCGGCTTGGTGGCCAAGATGTACTCCAACTTATCGGAGGTAGAGTCGCGACTTTATTTGAGCCTTCAGTCGAGACCGATAGAATTCTCTGACGCGCTTCTGTTCGAGGTGTTGGGACTCCGCTTCACCGGTTTGGACATTTTCTCCCCCCTGTCAAACATTCCTTGGAGCATCAGCGACATCAATGCGGCAGTTGCCGCGGATGCCGATTTTGACCAACGGATCGTTAAGGCTCGGGACCTGAACCCGGTCGCCCACCTCGTCTCCTTCGTCCTCAACAACACAATCCTCCTGAAAGGGGGGCATTGGGACGAAGTTAGCGTGGCGACTTACCTTGCGACTTTCGCGGTGGTAACGAGTTGCCAGGTGAACTGGGCGGCGGTGGTTCGGTGCCAGTTGCGTGGTGTGATTCTCCCAGTTCGGCTACCTCCCAGCCAGTTGCTCTTTGGGGAGGTGATGGTGGAGCTGGCCCACTTCCTCTGTATCTCAACCAAAGGCCGGTAGAGGGTTCCGCTCCAGACCTGGCCCATTACATCAGTCGACTTGGGTTGGTACGAGAGGCTTGCCTCTAAGCAGTCTAGCTCGTCTTCTAGCGGGCGGTCAACCAGGCACCGTCCTCCTGCTCCTGCTTCTGCTTCACGGTCTACCGGTGGAACTTCTCTGAACCCGGATTATGCCAAGGATTTGTGTGCGTCGCTGGACCGTCTCTATGCTTGAGACGAAATGATTATCCGACTGTTCAGCCGAGAAGATCGGTTGATCCGGCTAGTCGACCGAATAGAGCAGTGGGAGCGGGCTCGTGACCTACGGAGGCGAGAGCGCCAGAGAATCGACCCCTGGAGATTTGAGCCCCGGAGGTTTGAACCCTTAGAGTCTTCTGAGGAGGAATAGTCTATCTATACCTCGCCTCTTTTAAATGATGAATAATATCTTAACTTTAATGGAAACTTCTCCATAACTATCTTCTCGAGTGTTCTTGTGAGTTTGTGGGTGAGATTTGGAGTAGCGACTCTGAGACCACGTTCGTGCCATGTTGGGAATTTTGGGGAAGCCGGTAGCAGGGTTATCTTAACGGCTGGTCGGCGGCGGGCCAGTTTGGTCACCCGAACCAAATATCCAAGTATGGTTTTCGGGGTGCCGGCAACCAGGTTTTCTTACCGGTTTGCCGGTGGCAAGCTGGTTAAACGCCCGATCCATACGTCTAAGTATGGTTTTCGGGGTGCCGGCAATCGGGTTTTCTTATCGGTTTGCCAATGGCAGGCCAATTAAACGCCCGATCCATACGTCTAAGTATGGTTTTCGAGGTGCCGGCAACCGGGTTTTCTTACCGGTTTGCCAGTGGCGGGCCGGTTACATGCCCGATCCATTAGTCTAAGTATGGTTTTCGGGGTGTCGGCAACCGAGTTTTCTTATCGGTTTGCCGGTGGTGGGCCGGTTAAACACCCGATCCATACGTCTAAGTATGATTTTCGGGGTGCCGGCAACTGAGTTTTCTTACTGGTTTGCTAGTGGCTGGCCGGTTACACGCCCGATCCATACGTCTAAGTATGGTTTTCAGGGTGCCGGCAACCGGGTTTTCTTACCGGTTAGTCGGTGGCAGGCCGGTTAAATGCCCGATCCATACGTCTAAGTATGGTTTTCGGGGTGTCAGCAACCAGGTTTTCTTACCGGTTTGCTGGTGGCAGGCCGGTTAAACGCCCGATCCATACGTCTAAGTATGGTTTTTGGGGTGTCGGCAACCGGGTTTTCTTACCGGTTTGCCAGTGGCGGGCCGGTTACACCCCTGATCCATACATTTAAGTATGGTTTTCGGGGTGTCGGCAACTGGGTTTTCTTACCAGTTTGCTGGTGGCGGGCCGATTACACGCCCGATCCATACGTCTAAGTATGGTTTTCGGGGTGCCTGCAATCGGGTTTTCTTACCAGTTTGCCGGTGGTAGGCCGGTTAAACGTCCGATCCATATGTCTAAGTATGGTTTTCGGGGTGTTGGCAACCAGGTTTTCTTACCGGTTTGCCGGTGGCGAGCCGGTTACACACCCGATCCATACGTCTAAGTATGGTTTTCGGGGTGTCGGCAACCGGGTTTTCTTACCGGTTTGCCGGTGGCAGGCCGATTACATGCCTGATCCATACGTATAAGTATGGTTTTCGGGGTATGTTGAGGAGTCGATAGTACCTGGGTACTAATGGCGGTGGCCGATTGTTTTACCTGGCAACCGACTGATTTTTCCGCGCATCGTCTCGTCTTACACGGGTTGTGGTCTAAGCGTCCAATGGTCTGAACTAGCGTGCATGGGTGAGCTTTCCTCACCTTCGCCTGGGATAGTTGACATTCTGACTTGGGTTGTGTTGAGGAGTCGAACATCCTCGGGTAATGGTGACGATGGCCGGCTGATCTTACCTGGCAACCGGTTATTTCACCTGCATGCTTGATTATACATTAGTTCCAACGTTGGGGAAGGAGTGTTGTCCCTTCCCCTTATCCATGGATATTGGTGTCGTGTTGTGTAGAAAGGTTGGGATGTTTTCTGGCATCTCGTTTTGCTGATTTTGTATGGGGGTTTTCAAGTGGGTGCCCGTGATGGAGTTTGCGAAAGGTAGCTGTTCCGATCCAATTGTGCTTGATCTCACCTACCACATCCAAGGCCCACATGGAGAATGGCCATGGAGAAGCCATGTTGTATAGTTCCTTGGGGGGTGCGTGGATGAGGTTTCCATGTACCTGGCACTGGTGATAGCGATGGACGTATGCGATGCAGTCCGCTTTCATTGTGCTCCAGTAGTAGCCTTGAAGCATGATCTTTTTCGCCAGGAGGATCCCGTTCATGTGGGATCCACAGACACCTTCATGGATTTCCTACATAATCGTATGTGCCTCGGGCGAGGTTACACACCGGAGGAGAGTTTGGTTGTGGGATCTTCTGTAGAGTTGTCTCCCGCTGAAGACATAGCCGGCTACCAGTCTTGACAACGTACGTCTATCTTGGGTGGTGGCCTCTGGGGGGAACTCTCCGGTCTCCAAGAAGGTTTGTATATCTGAATACCATGGGTGGTCCTCTTGCTGTGAGTTTCTCAGGTTGTGGTCTGGGAACCTATAATCTGTGTTGTTTGGCTCGTCAGCCGGAGTTAATTCTCTGCGTTGGTCGGCAGTCTGCTGGTTGCGAGAGCGGCTAGCCAGAGGCATAGCTGTGGGTCTAGCGTCGGCCTGTCTGGGGAATTCTATAAGGCGGTAGACGTCTTCGCTATAGGCCGGTTGATGAAGTGTTGTGACTTCTATGGAAATGTTCTGCCCTTCAGTAACCGCTACCCATGAGGCTAAGATGGCCAGAGCGTCTGCGTATGGGTTATGCTTGCGGCTAATGTGTTGGAAGTGGATGAACCGGAAGTCGCTTGCTAATTGCAATACGAGTTCTTGGTATGGCTGGAGCTTGGGGTCTCAGGTTTTCCACCTGTTGAGGGTTTGAGAAATTACTAGAATGGCATCACCGAATACTTACAGATGTGAGATCTGGAGTTCTAGCGCAAGTCGTAGCCCCATGATACAAGCCTCGTATTCTGCCTTGTTGTGTGAGCATGTGAAGAGAAGTCGCTTGGCTACGGGCAGCATTCTTCCTTGGGGATCCACTAAGACGACCCCTACCCCGCGACCTCTAGTGTTGACTGCTCCGTCGAAGTGCAAGGTATGGGGTTATGGTTGATCAGAATCTAGTTGATCTAGATCTGATTGGTCTGGATTCAGCTCATCGATGGTGAAGATTGGCTCATCTAGGAAGGAATCTTCTAACGGCTGGTAATCTGGCAAGGGCTGGTGTGCCAGCTAGTCGGCCATGGCTTGGGCCTTCATGGACTTCTGAGATACGTACCGGATGTCGAACTCTGCAAGGAGCATCTGCCATTTTACGCACCTGCCTACCAAGTCCGGTTGGTCGAAGAGGTAGCACAGGGGATCTGGGCGGCTGAGCAACAAAACTGGATAAACTACCAGGTAGTGTCGCAACTTTTTCACCGTCCAGACCAGCGAGAGACAGTACTTTTCTATCAGCTCATACCGTTCTTCTATCTCAGTAAACTTTTTACTTAGGTAGTATATGAACTGCTCGATCCTGCCGGTGGTGTCATGTTGGCCCAATACCGTGCCCATGGAGGAAGCAATTACCGACATGTACAAGAAAAGTGGTCATCCAGGGTGAGGTGGTATGAGAACCGGTGGTTGGGACAGCTGATGTTTGATGTGGTCGAAGGCGACTTGGCATTCTTCGGTCCATGTGAAGCTGGTGTTTTTCTTCAACAGTTTGAAGAAAGGCTCGCAGATTGGCGTGAGGCACGAAATGAAACACGCGATGTATTGTAGCCTTCCTAGCAAGCTTCGTATTTGTTGTTCCATCTATGGTGGAGGCATGTCTAAAATCACTTTTGCCTTGTCGGGATCTACCTCGATGCCCTGCTTGCTGATGACGAAGCCAAGGAGTTTTCCGGTGGTGGCCCCGAAGGTTGATTTTGATGGGTTC
>JAMKPZ010000912.1:0-23771 GCA_024699675.1 Amphibolis antarctica | reverse complement strand
CCAAAACGAAAAGGAAAGAAGCAAAAATTCGGTAAATACCGATGAAAATCTGATAAATCCATCTCGGAGCTACATGAGGACTCAAGGAGTCAAGTCTCGAGGCACTCATTGAGATGACTGTAAAACGAGGTGGAAATCCGGTAAATACGGGCAGAAATTCAATAAATCCATCTGGGAGTCGCACGAGAACTCAAGAAGTCAGGTCTCAAGGCACTCATCGAGATGGCGGTAAAATGAAGCGAAAATCTAGTAAATATGGGTGGAAATCCGATAAATCTATCTGGGAGCCACATGAGAACTCAATGAGTCAGGTCTCGGGGCACTTGCCTAAATGGTGGTAAAATGAAGCAGAAATCCAGTAAATACAAGTGAAAATCCAAAAAAACATAGGGGAAGTCCACTAGCCTTGGCGAACTTCCGCCCACCTCTGGTCGAAGCCATGGATGACCAGGGAAAAAGGAAACTCACAAGCGACCACAAAACAACATGCAAAGTAATGAGATGTACCATGTATGTGTAATTCCTCCCTTACTCAAGGTGATGTACGTGCAAAATAGAAAGAAGAGGGAGACCAAGGGTGATCCCAAGAGAGGAATAGGTTTCCCCTAATTGAAGCCATGGACAACCAGAGGGATAGCTATTAGTAAAAGACCCATCTCCCTCCTTCCTGTCAGAATATTGGCTGTCATGTTCTCTCGAATGGTTACGAGGCCAATGCCCTTAAAATCCTCAATATTGCTTTACTAGTTAATTATTTAAATCAAATATGTAATTAACCATAAGATCACTTAAATTAAATCACTTGATTTAAATTTTCTCAAACGCATTTTTTTTTTTTTTGTTTCGTTTATATTTGTGCAGCAAATTGATCGATCAACTTTAATTTCCCAGCTACATGTGTTAATTATATTGTGTATAAAAGCTAGCTAGATAAATTAACATGCACGATAAATGAACTTGTAGGCGCCACCATAGGCAAAGGTGTGAACCACACAATCGGAACCATCGTCGGGGGTGGGTTGGCAACGTTGGTGGCGCTCTCAGCTTACAAAGTTGGCGTATTTTGGGGAAGGGCGGTGATCATTGCCTCATCCCTGTTCATATTCTGTGAGCATATACACACATCCGATCCCATGCTATATATATATATATATATATGAGGGCACGAGTTCTATAGGCGCCTACAGAAGTGACTTTTGTAGGTGTCCGTCGATCGTGAGATCGACGGTTGAAATTAACTCTTTAACTCCATAAAATAAATTAACTCTTTAATTTCATATATACAACATATATACTCATAATTAAGTCAATTAATACCAGCTATATATATGTGTGTGCTTATGTATGATGTTAATTAGTCTGGGTGGGACACATGCATGTCATATATGTAGATTAACTAAACTCTAGTGTCATGTTTTGAATTCAATCTATACATGACAGAGTACTTTAAACCAAATGAGGAAAAATCTGAGCAGTCCCCGGGCAATGACTTCAAGGCCTGCTTTACTATGTTGTACTCAAAAGAAGATGAAGAATCACTAGTATGTGGTCAACGATATATGGCGATTTACGCCTAGGATGCACATAAATATATACTTAATTAGTCGACAAGTTTCGAGAGGTAGAAGTAGCCATGGGTTTGAAGACTTAATTAACTTGCAAATACTTCTAACTGGGAATACCATATATATATATATACAATAAATACATGCCACTTCTGATAGGTGTACCCTCTCTTTCATCCGGCTATCACTCGGAAGCCCATGGGTTTCTACCGGCCACGCCGGAGGATGGACCGAGGTACAGAGAATTGAAAGGTGTTTGTGTGAGTGCATCACCACGTGCAGTTGATGGCTCGTTGAACGGAGTCGCCACCTTATTTTTGGGTAGAAAACAAGGAAAACCGGATGGAAAAGTGCCCTTCCACCATCGAAGCGATAAAACCACGGGAATCACGTAAAGTTGTGTAACATGAGAGAACTGGATACGGGACTCAGGGTACTGTTGGGGAAGGTGTTAGGCACCCCCAGACAGCCTGGGCATTCCCGACCTCTCTCTGGCTCCAAAACGGGAAACATGATAGTCAATCCGGCCACGTACAGCCTCACCTTGGAAGATTTTCCAGGGTGTTTAGAGGGATAACCGTATCCCTTCCGATGAAAATAAACGAGAATCAAGTAAACAAATGGGAATTGAACAAAACAGGGATCTATATTGGATCCGGTGGTGAATAGGGGAGAAAAAGATGGGTTTTCGGGGAACCGGCAGCCAGCTACTTGTACCGGTTGACCGGCGGCTAGCTGGTTGCCTTCCCAACCCATTTGCGCAACCATGGGGTTTTGGGGAAACGGGGGCCAGTTTCTTGAACTGGCCAGCCGGCGGCTTGCCGGCTGTTTCCCCCCTTCCAGGCGCAGCAATGGGGGTTTTGAGGAAACAGGGGCCAGTTCCTTGAACCGGCCAGCTGGCGGCAAGCCGGCTATTTCCCCTAATCCAGGCGCAGCCATGGGGGTTTTGGGGAAACGGGGGCTGGTTCAAAGAACCGGCTAGCCAGCAGCAAGCCGTCTGTTTCCCCCTTTCAGGTGCAGCCATGGGGGTTTTGGGGAAATGGGGGCCGGTTCATTGAACCGGCCAGCCGGTGGTAAGCCGACTGTTTCCCCCCTTCCAAGCGCAGCCATGGGGGTTTTGGGGAAACGACGGCCGGTTCCTTGAATCGGCCAGCTGATGGCAAGCCGGCTGTTTCCCCCTTCCAGGTGCAACCATGGGGGGGGTTTTGGGGAAACAGGTGTCGGTTCCTTGAACCGGCCAACCGGTGGCAAGCAGGCTGTTTCCCCTTTCCAGGTGCAGCCATGGGGGTTTTGGGGAAACGGGGGCCGGTTCCTTGAACCGGCCAACCAACGGCAAGCCGGCTGTTTCCCCCCTCCATGCGCATCCATGGGGGTTTTTGGGGAAACGGGGGCCGGTTCCTTGAATCGGCCAGCCGGCGGCAAGCCAGCTGTTTCCCCCTTCCTTTTTCTCTTGACGTCTGTAAAACACGGGATTTAACGGAGGACTTATATTTTTTCGGGGTATCGAGAGGGTGGGCTTATGCCTCCCGAAAAAAAACGTACGATGACCGTCGGGTTGGGTTGTACGTGTTCGTACACCCAAACGGCCGCCGCCGACATCCTTGTCGGTGGCGTAATCCCGGAAACTTTTCCGGGGCATCAGGAGAGTAGACTTACGTCTCCTGGAAAAAAACGTACGGGGACTGTCAGGTTGTACGTGTTCGTACACCCAAATGGCCGCCGCCGGCATCCTTGCCGGTGGCGTCATCCCGGAAACTTTTTCGGGGCATCGGGAGAGTAGACTTACATCTCCCGGAAAAATGCACGGGGACCATCGGGTTGTACATGTTCGTACACCCGAATGGTCGCCACCGACATCGTTGCTGGTGGCGTCATCCTGGAAACTTTTTCGGGGCATCGGGAGAGTAGACTTACGTCTCCCGAAAAAACGTACGGGGACCATCGGGTTGTACATGTTTGTACACCTGAACGGCCACCGCCAGCATCCTTGCCGGTGGCATCATCCCGGAAACTTTTCCAGGGCATTGGGAGAGCGGATAAAAATTCATAAAACCTCTGGGAAACTTGGGGTTTCCACGTAAAAAGACCCGACAGAAGAATTGAACTGAGCACGACCGGGCTGGGTGGATTATCCCGACCAGGAGGGCGGCCACCGGTGGCCATGGCTCTTGCTTGTGAGCGAGTCAAGATAGGGGGAGCCAGCGGGGTCCGGAACCTGTAGGGCAGGGGTCCGTGAAGAGATGATGCCTGGAGAACCCATAGGGGTCCATGAAGATCTGTACGGATACCGAAGAAGGGTGATATAGTGCAATGCATTTGAAAGCGGTTTCGCTTAGCAAATGCGACAAGTGTGTTAAAAATCCTACTGGAAAACTAAAAGACTGACTATAAAAGAGCCGTACGAGCAAGAGTTTAAGCTACTTAATCGATAAAATGCAGCAAGTGTCCCTAGCGGAGTTGCCAAAAATCTGTACCCTCACTTTCATCCGGCTATCACCCAGAAGCCCATGGGTTTCCGCTGGCCACGCCGGTGGATGGACCGAGAAACAGAGAATTGAAAGGTATTTGTGTGAGCGCATCACCATGTGCAGTTGATGGCTCGTTGAACGGAGTCGCCACCTTATTTTTGGGTAGAAAACAAGGAAAACTAGATGGGAAAGTGCCCTTCCACCATCGAAGCGATAAAACCACGGGAATCACGTAAAGTCGTGTAACATGAGAGAACTGGATATGGAGCTCAGGGTACTGTTGGGGAAGGTGTTAGGCACCCCCAGACAGCCCGGGCATTCCCGGCCTCTCTCCGGCTCTAAAACGGGAAACATGATAGTCAATCCGGCCACGTACGGCCTCACCTTTGAAGATTTTCCAGGGTGTTTAGAGGGATAACCATATCCCTTTCGATGAAAATAAACGAGAATCAAGTAAACAAATGGGAATTGAACAAAACGGGGATCTATATTGGATCCGGTGGTGAATAGGGGAGAAAAAGATGGGTTTTCGGGGAACCGGCAGCCGACTACTTGTACCGGTTGACCGGCGGCTGGCCGACTGCCATCCCAACCCATTTGTGCAGCAATGGGGTTTTGGGGAAACGGGGGCCAGTTCCTTGAACCGGCCAGCCGGCGGCTTGCCGCCTGTTTCCCGCCTTCCAGGCGCAGCCATGCGAGTTTTTGGGGAAACGGGGGCCAGTTCCTTGAACCGAACAACCGGCGGCTTGCCGACTGTTTCCCCCCTTCCAGGCGCAGCCATGGGGGTTTTGGGGAAACAGGGGTCGGTTCCTTGAACCGGCCAACCGGCGGCAAGCAGGGCTGTTTCCCCCCTTTTAGGCGCAGCCATGGGGGTTTTGGCGAAACGGGGGCCGGTTCCTTGAACTGGCCAACCGGCGGCAAGCCGTCTGTTTCCCCCTTTCAGGTGCAGCCATTGGGGGTTTTGGGGAAATGGGGGCCGGTTCCTTGAACCGGCCAGCCGATGGCAAGCCGGCTGTTTCCCCTTTCCAGGTGCAGCCACGGGGGTTTTGGGGAAACGGGGGACGGTTCCTTGAACCGGCCAGCCGACGGCAAGTCGGCTGTTTCCCCCCTCCATGGGCATCCATGGGGATTTTTGGGGAAACGGGGGCCGTTTCCTTGAACCAGCCAGCCGGCGGCAAGCCGGCTGTTTCCCCCTTCCTTTTTCTCTTGACGTCTGTAAAGGCACGGGATTTAACGGAGGACTTATATTTTTTCGAGGTATCGAGAGGGTGGGCTTATGCCTCCTGAAAAAAAATGAACGTGGACCGTCGGGTTGTACGTGTTCCTACACCCAAACGGCCGCAGCCGGCATCCTTGCCGGTGGCGTCATCCTGGAAACTTTTCCAGGGCATCGGGAGAGTAGACTTACGTCTCCTGGAAAAAAACGTACGGGGACCATTGGGTTGTACGTTTTCGTACACCCGAACGGCCGCCGCCGGCATCCTTGCCGGTGGCGTCATCCCGAAAACTTTTCCAGGGCATCGGGAGAGTAGACTTACGTCTCCCGAAAAATCGTACGGGAACCATCGGGTTGTACGTGTTCGTACACCCGAACGACCACCGCCGGCATCCTTGCCAGTGGCGTCATCCCTGAAACTTTTCCAGGGCATCGGGAGAGTAGACTTACGTCTCCCGGAAAAACGTACGGGGACCATCGGGTTGTACGTGTTCGTACACCCGAACGGCCGTCGCCGGCATCCTTACCGGTGGCGTCATCCCGGAAACTTTTCCGGGGCATCGGCAAAGTAGACTTACGTCTCCCGGAAAAATGTACGGGGACCATCGGGTTGTACGTTTTCGTACACCTGAACGGCCGCCGCCGGCGCCCTTGCTGGTGGCGTCATCCCGGAAACTTTTCTGGGGCATCGGTAGAGTAGACTTACGTCTCCCGGAAAAATGTACGGGGACCATCGGGTTGTACGTGTTCGTACACCCGAACGGCCACCGCCGGCATCATTGCCGGTGGCGTCATCCCGGAAACTTTTCCAGGGCACCGGGAGAGTAGACTTACGTCTCCCGGAAAAATGTACAGGGACCATCGAGTTGTACGTGTTCGTACACCCGAACGGCCGCCGCCGGCATCCTTGCCGGTGGCGTCATCTCGGAAACTTTTCCGGGGTCCCAAGAAGGACTCGTAGAGAGCAGATAAAAATTCATAAAACCTCTAGGAAACTTGTGGTTTCCACGTAAAAAGACCCGACAGAAGAGTTGAACTGAGCACGACCGGGCCGGGTGGATGAACCCGGCCAGGAGGGCGGCCACTGGTACCTTCGAACGTGTTTCGAAAGGAATGATACCCAGGTCCGTCCTCCGGCCGTTCTCTTGCACCGGGAAGGCGTTATGCGGTCGGGGCTCGACAAAAAGTAGTAAAAAAAACTTACGTAAAACTACAAGGGTGGAAGGACTTACCTGTGGAGGGGTCGTCGACGGGGATCGGAAGTCCTCACTCTAGCATGGCGAAAAGGCGTAGGGGCCCCGAGCTGCTCTCCTCCTTCAGAACCGGTGGACGGTCGTTTCTCCCGAGGGTGTCGGCAAAAATCCAAGGAAATCCCACCCTTCAGAAATGCTTCACTCCTCCTTCCAGCCGCCTCTCTCTGAAAATTTCAGCCTCTTCCTCAGAATTTTCAACCTGCCTCATGGTGTAGGGGGGCCACCCTTTTTATAAGGGGTTGCCTTCCTTCTTTGGGGGCGCCCGAAGATGGAAGGTGGCGTGATTCCGGCTTTATTACGCGGTCCGTGTAATTGACGGATTTGTGAGATTTACGCGATTAAATCTCGTCATATTTTCCTAATTGATTCTGCTTGCCTTCTTGGGTAGCCAACCGGCAGCCGCTATGTGGCAGGCGGAAGCCGATTGGTTCCTCGAACATTCACACGAAGATGTGGTTTTTGGGGTCCAGGTGCCGCTTCCTTGAAGCGGCTTGCCGATGGCAAGCCGGCTCCATGCCCCTAACTTCTTACCTCCATGCGCACCCATGGGGGGGTTTTCGAGAAACGGGGGCCGGTGGCTTGCCGCTGTTTCCCCCCTTCATGCACACCCATGAGGGGTTTTGGGGAAACGGGGGCCGGTTCCTTGAACCGGCCAACCGGTGGCAAGCTGGCTGTTTCCCCCTTCCATGTGCAGCCATGGGGGTTTTGGGGAAACGGGGGCCGATTCCTTGAACCGGCCAGCCGGTGGCTTGCCGACTATTTCCCCCCTCCATGCGCACCCATGGGGGGTGTTGGGGAAACGGGGGCCGGTTCCTTGAACCGGCCAGCCGGCTCCATCCCTCTAACTTTTCACCAAATATCGATTTTTTTTTGGGGGGTTCGGGTGCCACTTCCTTGAAGCAGCTTACCGGCGGCAAGCCGACTCCATCCCCTTTTAAGCATGGGGTCAACAATAGGTTTGAAGAACAAGAATCTTGAATTTTGGAGAAGTAATATAAGATAGGATAGGACAGATTTTTGGAGGCTAAAATTCATTCTTCTGTCATTTATGGTTCCACACATTTTATTATGAAAAATACAACATAACGACCCACAAACTTCGGATCTAAAACCACGATCAACAAACATGTTCTACCATATACGTTCACTTACATCTTGTGCACACATTTACACATCAACATATATTAAAAGCACTAGATCTAAATTAAAATAACAATCTCCCCCTTAATTTAGATCAACTTTACTCTTCATTCCCAACATCAAGTCACCCACCTAATCTTTAGTCTTGCAATGGATCAACTCTAGCTCTTCACTTTGCACATTTTCATGCAAGAAATGAAACCTCATTTCAATGGATCAACCATGCACCACTAGATTCTTCACTAAATTAATGGTTGAAAGATTGCCAATAAAAATTTTCACAGATTCACCAATTTTGTCACCAAGCTCTTCCAGAAGTTGTCATATCCAGATCACTTGACAAGCAGTCATAGCACTTGCTATGTATTCGGCCTCACTGGTGGATAACACCACCACTAATTGTTTCTTCGACATCCAACTAAATGGAGCACCATAGCCAAATAAATAACCAACAATACTCTTCCGATCATTTACGTCTCCTCCCCAATCGCTATCACAATTGTCAATCAAGGATTTATCATCCCCAACTTCATAGAATAGACGAAGCCCTTGTTTATCTTTAATGTAGCGCATGATTCACTTTACAACCTGCATATGAGATGCTCGTGGATGTTGCATAAACTTGCTAATTAATCCAACCCCATATGAGATATCCAGACTTGTATAGGTTAGATACCTTAAGGTACCCACGATCTGTTTGTAAAGAGTTGAATCTACAGCTTCCTCTTCATCATTCTTTGATAAATGTGTGCCAACCTTCGCAGGTGTCATGCAAGGATTACAATCATCCATGTAGAACCTCTTCAACTGTGATTTGGCATAGCATTCTTGACTCAAGAAAATCTCATCATCATTCTGTAACACTTCTAACCCAAGAAAGTAAGAAAGCTTGCCCAAATCAAACATGTCATACCTCTTAATCATTGTTTGCTTGAATTCAGCTATAAGGCGTTCATCACTATCAATGAAAATTAGGTCATCCACATACAATCCAACAATCACAATCTAGCCTGCAATATCCTTCACATAAATTAGGTCATCCACGTACAATCCAAAAATCACAATTTGGTCTGCAATATCCTTCACATAAATAGCATTGTTAGAGACACATCGATGAAAAACAGATTCATTAAAGAATCTATCGATGCACTCATTCCGTACTCTAGGTGCTTGCTTAAGCCCATAGTGCACCTTCTTCAACAACAAGACCTTGTGTTCATGACCTAATTTTACAAAACCCGGTGGTTGCATTACATAGACACACTCCTTCAAATCTCCATTCAAGAACGCCAATTTCACGTCCATGTGGTACAATTTCCATCGATACCTTGCAGCTATAGCAATGATCATCCTCACCATCTCCATGCGCACCACCAGTGCAAACACCTCAAAGTAATCTTTCCCAAACTCTTGTTCAAAGCCCCTTACAACCAAGCAAGCTTTCTACTCATCAATCGTACCATCTGGCCTCTTCTTCAACTTAAATACCCACTTAACATCAAGAGCATGTTGATCCATAGGTAGATCAACTAACTCCCATGACTGATTACTTTCAATCGCCATTAATTCCGCCTCCATTGTTGCCATCCATGCTTCATCCTTCAAAGCTTCAGCTACTGTCATAGGTTCCACTTCACTATATATGGCACAATGCAATTCATCACCATCACCATTTACTGTCGTTGCCCCTATAGTAACCTCATAATCATGAAGACTTGCTAGGAAATGATGTGCACGTTGTGGCCTTGTACCTTGCGTCACACTACCTTGATTGCCACTACCTGGAGACATTGGTGGTACTGGTTCTCAACATGCAATAGAGCTATTGTCCATAGCTCCCTTTTCACCTTCATCCATGTCAAACAAACCATAGTGGGACAATTTTGATTTGTTCATACATCTTTCTAAATTTCCTTCCAATCCCAACCTTCCTTCTCATTGAAAAGCACATCTCTGCTTACAGATATTTTGTTGTTGATTGAATTGTAAAGCTTGTAACCACCTTGCATGTAGCTAATCAAAATGCATTTGTCACCCTTATCATCTAGCTTCATCCTTGTTTGCACAAGTACATGCATAAATGCTAGTGAACCAAACCCCCGGAGATGTTTGACACTAGGTTTTCTTCCACTCCATGCCTTTATAGGTGTTAAATCTCCCAAGATAGATGTTGGTGACCTGTTTATCAAATAAACAGAGCACGCCACTGCCTCCACCCAAAAATGTGCTAATAGCCCCTTTGTTTTCAATAAACTTCTTGTCATGTTCATGATAGTTCCGTTCTTTCGTTTAGCAACGCCATTGTGTTGCGGCATATAGGGGCAAATGACTTCATGTTGAATACTGGTCTCCCTCCATTGGATATCAATGTCTTCAAGAAGTAGCCACTTTGTTTCTCCAATTGTGCAATAAAAACCTTGAAGAAGTCCAGCACTTGCGATTTTTGATGTAAGAAATACATCCATGTCTTTCTTGAATAGTCATTTGTGAATGTGAGAAAATATCGACTTCCACCAAGAGAGGGTATGGACATCGGCCCACACACATTGGAGTGCACCACTTCAAGACATTGGATACACCTTGAACCACCACCAATAGTGAATGAATTGCGACTTTGCTTGCTCAACATACACATTTCATAGAGTTGATTAGGGTGATCAATTGCAAGCAGTCCACATTCCATTTCCTTTCTAAATAAGGTGTGTAAACCTTTAAAACTCAAATGACCAAATCGCAAGTGCCAAATCTATGATGCATCTTCTGTAACTGCAATCAAACTCACATATGAATCATGAGTAATATCAACCTAAAAGGTCCTATTCTTCATCCTTTGTGCCTTCGACAAGAGCTAACCATTCTAGTCAACCACATTCAACTATTCATCTAAGTATTGGAGATTATATCCCTTTTCCAAGAGTTGTCCCAAACTCAATAAATTATTTTTCATTGTTGGTACAAACAAGACATTCGAGATGTAACGATGATTGGCTAATCTTGTCTTAAGTAAAATCCTACCTTTGCTGGTGGAGGATATTACACGATGATCTACAAACTTTATTGAGCTTTTCATAGATTCATCAAATTCAACAAACAAATTTCTTTTACTAGTCATGTGATTGCTACATCCGGAGTCCAACTACCAAACATAACCATTATTCACAGAAGTTTCTCTATTATCTACAGTGGTCATCAAAAGAGAGTAACTCTCTTCAACTTTCCCATCTTCGGGAGCATCATTGGCTTGCTCCTTCGGTCGACTACGACACTCATAGGAATAGTGACTGTACTTGTAACATGTATAGCATTGAACATCTGACTTGTTACCTCAACCTTTGCCATTGCCACCACAACCACATCATCGTCCAGAGTTGTCTTGACAATCATCTTGTTGGTTATTGTTGTTCGACTAATTTCTATGACCTCGATCGCGTCCTCTCCAACGTCCCCTTCCTTGATCGCATTCGTCATTGTTCTGTTGCTGCAGCACTTTCCCCTTCTCGTCCTTAACTGTGGCTTGCATTTGTTCAACAGATTTCACCATCTACTTCTCATTCAATCTTTGTTCATGTGCTTGTAATGTGCCTATCACCATGTCAATTGACATACCATCAACATCGTGAGCCTCCTTGATGACTATGACAATGTGTTTGAACCTTGGCATCAACGAACAACAGATCTTTTCAACCTTTTTTGCTTCAAGTACTTCCTCACCACACACCTTCATTTGGTTGGTGATTGCAAGCAAGCGACTCGCATACATTGCCATCGACTTCGTCGACTCCATCTGTAGCAACTCATATTGTCTCCTCAAGGTCTGCAACTTAACCTTTTGAACCTTATCAACACCCTTGAATGTCGAAGCACATCCCACACCTACTTTGAAGTCATCGCATCCGCAATCTTCTCGAGCATGTCATCATTCATGCCTTGATGAATGAAATACAATGCTTTCTTATCCTTCTTCTTCAATTCGCGGTGTTGATTCTTCTACACCTTCGTTGCCGTCACTTCAATCGGTGGCACTCCTTTATCAATCACATCAAGGAGTTCATAATAATCAAATAGTACCTTCATTTGTGTGTTCCAACGTAGGTAGTTCTTCCCATCCAACACTGGCACTACAACTTACATAGTGTTGTTCATCGTTCCTCCTTCGATCTTTCTTCAGAATTTAGCTTTGATACCAGTTGATAGGTTTGAAAAAAAGAATTGAGAATTTTGGAGAACAAATATAAGAGAGGAGAGGACAGGATTTTGGAGGCTAAAACTCATTTTGTCATTTACGATTTCACACATTTTAATATAAAAAACACAACATAACAACCCACAAACTTTGGATCTAAAACTATGACCAACATGCATGTTCTACCATATTAAAAGCATGTGCACACGTTTATACATCAATAATTATTAAAAGCACTAGATCTAAATTAAAATAACAACTTCAACATCTATATGTATAATATGAATAGCATATATTCGATCCATTTGAATGCTCTAGCTATTGAGGCCGGTAGGAGTAACAAGATGATGTGCTTTATACGTCAAATCAGAGTAGCATATATTCAATATTTTGGTAAGGGTTTCATTGAATGCTTATCGTACATCCAAGAATGACATCTCCATAAATATATATATGTTTGTCATTGCTTGATCAAAACTTTGTTAGATATATATTAATGTAACGTGTAATTAATAACGTAACTTCTAAGGAATTAAGTCTTGAAGGACAATCCCTACCTGGCTAGAAAGGATTGAAAATCATCTGGTGCGCGTGGATCAATAGGGGTGAAGGCAAGGGGAGCAGCGATAGGGTTTGGCGGATGAAGTAAATATTTTATTTTTTATTACCAAAAAATAAGTTACAACGTACAAATTTATAAATAGTTAAAATGGATGGTCAAGATGAACTTAAAGAGTAAATGGTCCAAATCAAAAGGTAACGGTAAAATATTATAAAATATTTAAACACTCCCCCTCTAGGCATCGTAAGTATTATCGATGCCCAAATTGCCAATCATCCTGTGAAATTCTTTGTGGGCTTTGTGAAAATTGTTAAGTTAGTTTTTTAATATATTTCGTAGGTATTTAGTATCTTGGATCTCTCAAAAGCTAACGACCAAATCTGTATTTTACATTCTCTTTAAAGAAGAATGTCTTATTTACATCACATATATCGTACATAAGAAAATCTTTTATTACTCATAATGAATTATGCTTTAAATATGGAATCAATTATTGTATTGAACAGTTATGCAAAACCATGAAAAAAATTTTGATTATAATTTTTTATATTATGGTTATGATGTGAAATTTTTGATGTCAACATCGATGAACCACCACATACAAATAATCGTGTCAACGCTTGGTTTAAGGCAAGCCTCCCACAAAATCCATGGAAACACTCTCTCAGGGCCAAATTAGAACTAGCAATGGATGGTACATCCGGATCTTCCAATTTCTTGGCTTGACTCTACTATGCAATGCACACCCATGGATGTAACGTGCAACATCCACTGCTAACTTGGCCAAAACAAGTATCTTCCCAAATGAGTAGTAGTTTTATTCACCCCAAAGTGCCTAGTGACCTGATAAACTCAAAGAAGCAAATATTTTACATTACCACAAAATAAGTTACAATGGGTGTATAAATAGTTACAATAGACGGTCAGGATAAACTCAAAGAGTGAATTGTCCAAATAAAAAAGTAATGGTAAAATATTTTACCATTAAGATCGACACCTCATAAATTTTGTGCTTAATTAACTCCCATCAAACTCTTATTAATTGATCACATCAATCTTTTGGTATTAATTGATATTGATGATTTGGTTACTAACTAATTAAACTGTAGTTAAAGTACTCATTGAACAACTCGATCATTGTCTCTTTATATATGCAAACCTTTGAGTGCCACAACCTTCGATAGCTGGGTTTCTTGATTAGCATTAACATATATGTATATTCAGTCATCAAGTTTCTAATTAACTTCCAATACTTAAGTCTATCCTTAGCATATTATGTAATAAAATTTTAAGCTATTATTACATAAAAATACACTTGCTAATTGTAGCAAAACAATTTCATGGGTGCGCATATAAGTATGTAGTTATTCTTCGTTAGTTTGCTAGCTAGCTGATGACATATATATTTACAAAATGATTACATTTTTGGCTAGAATTCCAAAATCAATCTTAACAATTCATTGATGCAGATTAATCCTGAGGGAGATGTAGAAATTAATTACCATAATTTTATTTTTGAAAAAGGAAAATTTTCTAGATGCACTTATGGTCTCACTTTTCCGTGTTATGAATAATATATGGTGGAATTGAAAAGGAAGTCAACCCAGTCTAGTTCTAGCAGCCCAAATTCTATTGAGTAAATCAAGTATTATTTCAGTTATTGTTTTGTTTCATTGTTTGTAAAGGCTGTAGTTATTTTATCTTGTTGTTTTGTATTGTTTGTTGAGTCATTTATTGACGTAGGATGTTGCAGCGAACTCGGAATCCACCGATGACGCCACCAGCTCCTTGCGACGTAACCTGCAGCAAGCCGGAATCCACCGAGCTTAGGCTTCAGAATCCACCGAAGGAAGAACACGACCTAGTCATAACAAAAGTTGGTTACCATAAATTCGTTCTGTCCTTTCGCTGATCCAGGGCCTTATTTTAAAAGTTGCCTTTAAAAAAAATAGACGTTGTGGCCTCGTCGTTACGCGCGTACGCGTGAAGAGTTGCCACCCCTCGGATCCTCCGCATGGAAAGGAATTGTCGTTCGTCCGTCTTCCATGTCTTCACCCTTGTTAACACCATATATATGGTGGCCTTTATACGCATGGCTGAGTTGGTAGGAATCATAAGGCCTTGAGTCACGTGAAGTTCACATGCATGGTAAACGTGCCTTTCTGCTAGAGTATTGAAGATCGAGTTGACGTTCTTCATCATTTGTTTAGCATGTAGTTAAACGGTCGTAAGTGGCAGCCTTTCGAGACTTGTCCTTTCCAACCCGTTCCTTTCTCCGCTGCTTTTTCTTTTTCTTTGAGTTCTCGTTCAATAGCACTCGAACCTTATGTTCACCGCACGGATCCGAAGGGATCGTCAATATGAAGGAGTGATGGAATGCCAATCGTTGTTTTCCAGTTGAATTGGAGGAGGGGATGACGTGCAATGGCAAATAAGGATGTGAGAGTCGAAGGGAGAAGCGATGAAGAGGAGATCAAGTTGTTTACTTATTCTGTTTCGGCAAACATTTCCAACTTCATTACTTTATATTACGTTAAATATGTGAAACTTTGTGTTATGGGAGACGTAAATCTTGAACTTAGTTGAATCACAAGATTTATTAAGGTTCCTCGATGGGTACAATATATTCCTCGACCACAAGAAACGATACTATATAACCGTTATGACGGAAATGTCACAGAAAATAGAACCCTAGCTAGGTTTGTCTCTTGGCGTTGGACCGATAGGCTTGTTAAGGGATGGCCCACCACTACTTTATAACTAACGAAGTACTGAGTTTTGTGGTTCAATTAAAAACATCTGTGGATGTATGGAACACACCTTAAGGAGTACCTTTGCACAGTCTTCAATAGAAGGGGAGTTTTATTTGTTGCAGGAGATGCAAACTTTAAAGAGAGATTCATTTGAAACATTAAATGAATATTTGAGAAAATTCAAGGAATTATATGATGAACTTACTATAGATGAACAATCTTAATTCTCTAAGTTGTTGTAACTAATTCCATTCTGTTTCATGTCGATTGTATCTTCTCCCCTATATTAAAGGGCGGCCTGTGACATTGTTTGTCAGTTGAATGAAGAAAAGCAGTTCTATTCTCTTCCTTTCTCTTCCTCTTCATAGTATCAACTGCCTAGTCGTTCATGGCCTCTATCTCCCTAATGTCCAATGCTTCCGACAAGATTCATCATCTTCTACATTACTTCTCACCTACAATATCTCTGCATCTATTACTCATCCCATAACCAGAACCTCCTATCTGGCATGGGCGACACAGTTCCAATCTATCCTTTCTCTTCACAACCTATCTCACATTATTGATCCCAACTTTTCCCCTCCCTCCGATGATTCTCCAGATTATCATTCTTGGCACCAGGCTGACACTCTCGTTCTTAGCTGGATTTGGTCGACAGTTAATCTTGCTATTCAATCCACTATCTGTACTGATGCTCATGATGCCTAGAAACAGTTAGAAACTCAGTTTGCCCTTGCTGCTAAATCGCAATTGCAGATTCTTCACAAAAAATTCCACTAGCTAAAGAAAGGAGCAAATCAACAAATGGAAGATTATCTTCTTCATGCTAAATCCCTTGCAGATGGGATGGCTGTCACCAGTAATCCAATTTCTGATTCAGATCTCTTGGATTACATAATAGATGGATTGGGGGCAGATTATCACCATTTTATACTAGCATTTCCTTCAAAGAATCTTTATCTTTTGATGAATATTACGAGCTATTGTTGTGGGAAGCTTCCATCATTCAATGCTTTCAATCTATTGAAACAGTTGAAACAGTTGCTTTGAACACCACTGTTAATAAATCTAACAATCAAGGTGGTCACAATTATTGTGGTCGAGGAAGAGGACACGACAGGGGACACGGTCCTCCTCAGTTTCACCAACAACAGGCCCCCCTGCTTCCCGTGCCTCCTACCTCCATTACGCCCAATGTCCCTTGTCAAATCTACGACAAATGGGGGCATACTACTAAAACTTGTTGGCATTGGTACAACCATGCGTACAATGTTGAAATTAATCGCTCAAGACCTCCTCCTATGATGATTCAAGATGGATCTAAAAAGGCTCTTGGTGCATTGATTCCAGCGTGTCTTAGCACATGATGCCAACCACTAACTCAATGCAAGAAACTCGATCTTATTCAAGTAATCGTTCTATTTTGGTAGGAAATGGCAATACTTTACGTATTTCACATATAGGTTGCATGTCTCTTCTTGCTGCAACTCGTTCTTTGCATCTCAAGCAAGCCTTGGTGGTTCCTAGACTCAAAAGAAATCTTCTTTCCATCCGTCAATTTTCCAAGGATAATCAATGTGATTTTCTTCTCAATGAATATGGCTTCAAGGTGATTGATCATCCCACCCGCCACACTCTCCTCCATGGCCATAACTTGGGCAATCTCTACTTCCTCAATGGAGCAAATAAGACCGCTGCGTATCTTGTTGAAGTTGGAGCTCACACCTCTGCAACTATATGGCAAGCCCATCTAGGACATGCCTCAAATAAGAAAATTCAGATGCTATATCACCGCAACTACATTCCTATTTCTAATACTACAAGCAGCTATTGCAACATTTTCCCCCTAGGCAAAGATCATCGTCTTCCCTTCTCAGATTCTTCTCATATCTCTTATTTCCCTTTAGAGTTACTACATTTAGACATTTGGGAGCCGGCTCCTATAGCCTCCCTTTCCAGATATAGATACATACTTACCATTGTTGATGATTTCAGTCAATATGCTTGGACCATACCATTATCTTCAAAAGCTATGATGTTTTCTACATTTAAACAGTTAACGATCTACATGGAGAAACAACTTAGCTGTCAAGTTAAAGCCGTGCAAATGGATGGAGCGGGTGAGTTCATCGATCAACATTTTAAACAATTCTTTCAACAACAAGGCATACATCATAGAATAACTTGCCTGCTCACCCATTCAAAAAATGGCATTGTTGAACGTCGTCATCGTACTCTTATTGAGATGGCGCAATGTTTATTGTTTCAGGTGGGCCTTCCTACGAAATTTTGGTTAGCTGTCTTTCAAATGGCCACCCACATCACCAACTATCTTCCATCCATAGCCATTAATAACCAAATACCATATCAATTGATTTATCATAAATCCCCAAACTTTCTTGCTCTCGAAACCTTTGGGTCCACTTGCTATCCTCTCCTTCTTAGCCATCGTCACAAATTTCAACCCAAATCCAACTTATATATGCATCTTCATTGGCTACTCTTCTCATCATAAGGGCTTTAGATGCTATAACCCAACCAACAATAACATCATCATATCTCGACATGTTACATTTGATGAGCAAACCTTTCCAACTAAAACTCTTAATTTTCCCACTACATCTGATGTATCCTTTTCATTTTCCCATCCTTCCAAAATTTCCACCATTACAACCACCTAGTTATCCATTCCTCAACCTGCTGCTTCCAAAAAATTTTCTATCTCCCCCATTGTCACCCCCACGATGCCCAACAACACTAGACCTACTACCTCCCTATTGACCCCATGCTTAAAGGGGGGATGGAGCCGGCTTGCCACCAGCAAGTCGCTTCAAGGAAGCAGCACCCGGACCCCCAAGAACCCACATTTGATAAAAAGTTAGGAGGGTAGAGCCGGCTTGCTACTTCAAGGAAGCGGCACCCGGACCCCCAAAAACCCACATTTTGTAAGAAGTTGGGGGGATGCAGCTGGCTTGCCGCCGACAAGCCGCTTCAACGAAGTGGCACCCAGACCCCCAAAAACCCACATTTGATAAAAAGTTGGGGGGATGGAGCCAGCTTGCCTTCGGCAAGCCGCTTCAAGGAAGCGGCACCCGGACCCCCAAAAACTGACATTTGGTAAAAAGTTGGAGGGATGGAGCTGGCTTGCCGCCGGCAAGCCGCTTCAAGGAAGCGGCACCCGAATCCCAAAAACCACATCTTCGTGCGAATGTTCGGCGAACCAGCCGGCTTCCGCCTACCACGTAGCGACTGCTGGTTGGCTACCCAAGAAGGCAAGCCGAATCAATCAGGAAAATACGACGAGATTTAACCACGTAAATCTCGCAAATCCGTCAATTACGCGGACCACGTAATCAAGCCTAAATCACGCCGCCTTCCATCTTCGGGTGCCCCCAAAGGAGGAAGGCAACCACTTATAAAAGGAGAGGGCCCCCCCACATCAAAAAGGAGGTGGGAATTTGGAGGCAGGCTTGAATTTTCGAGAAGAAGAGGCTTGAATTTCTGGAAGAAGAAGCGAGAATTTGAAGAGCGAAGGATTTTCGGAAGGGTAGGATTTCATGGGAAGAAGGCTGACACCCTCGGGAGAAACGACCATCCACCAGTTCTGAAGGAGGAAAGTAGCTCAGGGCCCCGATGCCTTTTCGCCATGTCAGAGCGAGGACCTCTGATCCCCGTCGACGACACCCCGCCTACAGGTAAGTCCTTCCACCCTCGTCGTTTTATGTATGTTTTTACTACATTTCATCGAGCCCTGATCGTATAATGCCTTCCCTGTGCAAGGGAACGGCCGGACGATAGACCCGGGTATCATTCAGTCGGAAACACGTCCGAAGGTACCGGTGGCCGCCTTCCTGGCCGGGTTAATTCACCCGGCCCGGTCGAGCTCAGTTCACTTGTGACCCTCCTGTCGGGTCTTTTTACGTGGAAACCCCAAGTTTCCCAGCAGGCTTTACGAACTTTTATCCGCTCTCTACGGGTCCGTCTCAGGGTCTCGGAAAGGTTTCCAGGACGACGCCATCGGCATCACCGGCAAGGATGCCGGTGGCGATCGTTCGGGTGTACGAATACATACAACCTGACAGTCCCCGTACATTTTTTCGGGAGACGTAAGTCTACTCTCCCAATGCCTCGGAAAAGTTTCCGGGATGACGCCACCAGCGAGGATACCGGTGGCGGCCATTCGAGTGTACGAACACGTACAACCCAATGGCCCCCATACGTTTTTCCGGGAGACGTAAGTCTATTCTTCCGATGCCCCGAAAAAGTTTCCGGGATGACGCCACCGGCGAGGATACCGGCGGTGGCTGTTCGGGTGTACAAACACGTACAACCCAACGGTGCCCGTACGCTTTTTTGGGAGACGTAAGTCTACTCTCCCAATGCCCTGAAAAAGTTTCCGGGATGACGCGACCGGCAAGGATGCCGGCGGCGGCCGTTCGGGTGTACGAACACGTACAACCCAACGGTGTCCGTTTCTTTTCCGGGAGGCGTAAGCCTACCCTCTTGACACCCCAGAAAGATTTCCGGGATGACGCCACCGGTAAGGACACCGGCGGTGGTCGTTCGGGTGTACGAAACGTACAACCTGACGGTTTGCGTTTCCCCGAAAAATATAACTCCTCCGTTAAATCCCATGCTTTTACATATGTCAAGAGGAAAAGGGGTGGGAAACAGCCGGCAAGCCGCCGGTTCAACGAACCGGCCCCTGTTACCGCAAAACCCCCATGGAGGGGGGAAACAGCTGGCAAGCCGCCGGCTGGCCGGTTCAAGGAACCCGCCCCCGATTGCCCAAAACCCCCACGGGTGCGCAAGGAGGGGGGAAACAGCCGGCAAGCCGCCGGCTGTCCAGTACAAGGAACCGGCCCCCGTTTCCCAAAAACCCCCATGGGTGCGCATGGAGGCTGGAAACAGCCGACAAGCCGCCGGCTGGCCAGTTCAAGGAACTGACCCCCGTTTCCCCAAAACCCCCATGGGTGCGCATGGAGGGGGGAAACAGCCGGCAAGCCGCCGGCTAGCCCATTCAAGGAACCGGCCCCCGTTTCCCCAAAATCCCCATGGGTGCGCATGGAGGGGGGAAACAGCCAGCAAGTCGCCGGCTGGCCGGTTCAAGTAACCAGCCCCTGTTTCCCCAAAACCCCCATGGCTGCGCATGGAAGGGGGAAACAACCGGCAAGCCGCCGGCTGGCCGGTTCAAGGAACCGGCCCCCCCGTTTCCCCAAAACCCCATCGCTGCGCAAATGGGTTGGGAAGGCAGCCGACCAGCCGCCAATCAACCTGTACAAGTAGCCGGCTGTTGGCTCCCCGAAAACCCATCTTTTTCTCCCCTATTCACCACCGGATCCAATATGGATCCCCGTTTTGTTCAATTCCCATTTGTTTACTTGATTCTTGTTTATTTTCATCGAAAGGGATACGGTTATCCCTCTAAACACCTTGGAAAGTCTTCCAAGGGGAGGCCGTACGTGGTCGGATTGACTCTCATGTTTTCCGTTTTAGAGCCGAAGAGAGGCCAGGAATGCCCGGGCTGTCTGGGGGTGCCTAACACCTTCCCCAACAGTACCCTGAGCCCCGTATCCAGTTCTCTCATGTTACACAATTTTACGTGATTCCCGTGGTTTTATCGTTTCAATGGTGGAAGGACACTTTCCCATCCGGTTTTCCATATTTTCTACCCAAAAATAAGGTGGCGACTCCGTTCAACGAGCCATTAACCGCACGTGGTGATGCGCTCACACAAACACCTTTCAATTCTCTGTACCTCGTTCCATCTGCCGGCGGGGCCAGCGGAAACCCATGGGCTTTCGGGTGATAGCTGGATGAAAGAGAGGGTACAGATTTTTGGCGACTCCGCTGGGGACACTCGCTGCATTTTATCGATTAAGTAGCTCAAACTCTCGCTCGTACGACTCTTTTATAGTCAGTCTTTTATTGTTACGTTAGGATTTTTTAACACACTTGTCGCATTTGCTAAGCAAAGCCGCTTTGAAATGCATTGAACTGTATCACCCTTCTTTGATATCCCTACAGATCTTTACGGACCTCTGCGGTTCTCCGGGCACCGTCTCTTCTCTGCCCTACAAGTTCCAGACCCTGCTGGCTCCCCCTGTCCTGACTCGCTCACAAGCAAGAGCCATGGCCACCGGTTCCGCTGCAGCTTCCGTCACCGCGGCAACTTCTGTGCCGCTGTCCGTGGTCATCGGCCCACCACCACCTGTCGTCACCCGGACAAATTTCACCAGGCCCGTCATTGTTCCTACCGAAACCCCGGACCAACCAAGGGCGCCTAATTTGTCCACCGTTGTAGCATTCAACAATTCCACAGTGCATCCTGCGCCGTCGGCTCCTCCGACTATTGAAGCTGAAGGTAACAGGCCAGCTCCCACATGGAGCACCGGCCCGTGCTACCAACCACCCTCGAACACCGAGGGCATAGGAGCGGCCAACACCTTCAAGCCACCTCAACCGTTGTGGCGACTTGCCGGCTGTTTCCCCACCCCTTTTTCTCTTGACATTTGTAAAAGCATGGGATTTAACAAAGGACTTATATTTTCTGGGGTATCGAGAGGGTAGGCTTACGCCTCCCGAAAAAATGTACGAGGACCATCGGGTTGTACATGTTCGTACACCCGAACGGCCGCCGCCGGCATCCTTGCCGGTGACGTCATCCCGGAAACTTTTCCGGGGCATCGGGAGAATAGACTTATGTCTCCCGGAAAAACGTACGGGGACCGTCGGGTTGTACGTGTTCGTACACCCGAACGGTCACCACCGGAATCCTTGCCAGTGGCGTCATCCCGAAAGCTTTTCCGGGGCATCGGGAGAGTAGACTTACGTCTCCCGGAAAAATGTACGGGGACCGTCGGGGTGTACGTGTTCGTACACCCGAATGGCCACCGCCGGCATCCATGTCGGTGGCGTCATCCCGAAAACTTTTCCGGGGCATCGGGAGAGTAGACTTACGTCTCCCGGAAAAATGTACGGGGACCATCGGGTTGTACGTGTTCGTACACCCGTACAGCTACCGCCGGCATCCTTGCCAGTGGCGTCATCCCGGAAACATTTCTGGGGCATCGGGAGAGTAGACTTACGTCTCCCAGAAAAACGTACGGGGACCGTCGGGTTGTACGTGTTCGTACACCCGAACGGTCGCCGCCGGCATCCTTGCCAGTGGCATCGTCTCGGAAACCTTTTCGGGACCTCGAGAAGGATTCGTAGAGAGCGAATAAAAATTCGTAAAGCCTCTGGGAAACTTGGGGTTTCCACTTAAAAAGACCCGACAGAAGGGTCACGAGTGAACTGAGCACGACCAGGCCGGGTGGATTAACCCAGCCAGGAGGGTGGCCATCGGTACCTTCAGACGTGTTTCCGAAGGAATGATACCCGGGTCCGTCCTCCGGCCGTCCCCTTGCACAGGGAAGGCGTTATGTGGTCAGGGCTCGACGAAACGTAGTAAAAACATATGTAAAATGGCGAGGGTGGAAGGACTTACCTGTAGGGGCGTCGTCGATGGGGATCGGAAGTCCTCGCTCCGACACGGCGAAAAGGTGTCGAGGCCCCGAGTTGCTTTCCTCCTTCGGAGCCAGTGGACGGTCGTTTCTCTCGAGGGTGTCAGCCTTCTTCCCAGGAAATCCCACCCTTCGGAAATCCTTCGCTCCTCCTTCTTCCAGCCTCTTCTTCTCGGAAATTCAAGCCTGCTGAGTGGTGTAGGGGGGCGCCCTTTTTATAAGGGGATGCCTTCCTTCTTTGGGGGCACCTGAAGATGGAAGGCGACGTGATTCTGGCTTGATTACGTGGTCTGCATAATTGACGGATTTGCGAGATTTACGTGGTTAAATCTCGTCGTATTTTCCTGATTGATTCGGCTTGCCTTCTTGGGTAGCCAACCGGCAGCCGCTACATGGCAGGCGGAAGCCGACTGGTTCCCCGATTATTCACATGAAGATGTGGTTTTTGGGATTTGGGTGCTGCTTCCTTGAAGCGGCTTGCTGGCGGCAAGCCGGCTCCATCCCCCTAACTTTTTATCAAATGTGGGTTTTTGGGGGTCTGGGTGCTGCTTCCTTGAAGTGGCTTGCCACTGGCAAGCCGGCTCCATCCCCCTAACTTTTTACCAGATGTGGGTTTTTGGCGGTCCGGGTGCCGCTTCCTTGAAGCGGCTTGCCAGCGGCATGCCGGCTCCATCCCCCTAACTTTTTACCAAATGTAGGTTTTTTGGGGGTCCGGGTGCCACTTCCTTGAAGCGGCTTGCCGGCGGCGAGCCGGCTCCATCCCCCCTTGAAGCATGGGGTCAACACTCAGCCGCCTAGATCCCTTGCGCTACCTCTTTGACCAACCGGCCTTGGTAGGCAGGTGCGTAAAATGGCAAATGCTCCTTGCAGAGTTCGACATCCGGTATGTATCCCAGAAGTCCATGAAGGCTCAAGCCATGGCACATCATCCCTTACCGGATTACCAACCACTAGAAGATTCCTTCCCAGACGAGCTGATCTTCACCATCGACGAGCTGAATCCAGACCAGTCGAATCTGGATCAACTGGATCCTGATCAACCAAAACCCCATACCTTGTACTTCGACGGAGCAGTCAACACTAGAGGTCGCGGGGTAGGGGTCGTCTTAGTGGATCCCCAAGGAAG